>SJYC01119970.1:0-14591 GCA_006408675.1 Madoqua kirkii
TCCTAAGACTAGAGGTTTAAGACAAACTGTCAGCAGAGTTGGCTTCTTTTGCGGCTTTTCTCCTTGGCTCATAGATGGCCCTCTTCTCCCTGTCTTCACATATGTATATGTGTGTGTCCTTCTGTATATGTCTGTGTCCAAGTTTACTCTTTTTGTATGAATATCAATCAGATTGGTTTATGGTCCACCCTAATGACCTCATTTTAACTTATTTACCCCTTTAAGACCCTGTCACCAAATATACTGACACTCATATACAGGACGTGAACATACAGATCTCGTGGGGCACATAATTTAGTCCATAACAAGTCCCTTTAGATTTCTTTTCTTGTGATGATCAGATTTCTTCCAAACTTGTGCCTGAAGGGCATAAACCTGGCCACCACCACAGCTCTGAGAACTGAGTAGGGGGAAAGAGCTAGAGGTTTCAGCATGTACCCACTCTGTCTGCTTTCAGGCACAGTACTCTCAGCCCACCACTGTGTCTGATGCCCTCTTGTCTAGAGGTCTTCTGTTTTACCCTCTCCAGAAAATAAGCCTTTAGATCCAGCTGGCTTAGGGAAGAGATCTGGAGTTCCAACTACATCCTAAGTCAACTTACAAGTGACCTTTTCTTCCATCCTTTCAGAAGTACTTGCTTCTACTGACTAAGTTGTCATCAGGGGTGAGGGCTCTGCATTGGAAATTGGGTTATTTCTCAGCTTTCCATACTATTAGTTCAAGATTCGGCTTTCTGGTTTCTACTAAGTCACCACGCAAATGCTAGAAAGCTAAAAGCTAGAAAGCTTTCAAAATTGTATTGCTGTTTTCTCTTCTCTATTGTTTTTTCCTTGTCAGTTTGTACCTTTAAAAAATATTTTTATTATTGTTTTTGTGGAGTTTCAGGAAGAAGTAAAAGCAAATGTGGGTGTTTAATCCATCATCTTTACTCAGAAGTCCCACACATTTATATTTTAAAATGAGCTCATGCTATACAGACTGTTCTATAATCTATTTTATCATCAAACAAATTCTAGTGAATATTTGTGTTGTCTCCATGTCAATAAATAGAAATCTACATCAGTGGTTCTTAAGCTTGGCTGCACATTGGAATCACAGGGTGGTAGGGGTAGAGGGAACTTTATAAAGCTCTAATGTCTCGGTCCCACCTCCAGAAGTCCTGATTGAATGGATATGAGGTATTGTGACATTGGGAATGATAAAATCCCAGACAAGTCAAATATACAGCAAAGTTTAAGAGCCCTTGACTTACACCATTGTGCATCATGCCGGTATCCACAAAAGGGATAGATAGATGGCAGCATTTAAACAAACCTCTTTCTGTTTCAAATTGTTATTGTAAACAATGATGTTATGAACATCTTTGGACATAGAACCTTATATTTCTGATTATTTTAGTGGCTGTATTCCTAGAAGTACGATCACAATGGATATGAATATTTATAAGATCTTGGGGTACAGTTTAACTCAGTTCCCTAAGTGGCTGGGCCAGTTCAGACTCCCACCAGAAGCATGTGACGGTTCTTGTTTCCCCACACTTAGAAACACTGTGCACCATCATTGACAAAATTTAAAAGAATTTTGAATGTCAGTTTAAACCTTGAAAATTAGTATTGTGTTGCTATTTTTTTCTGATTGGTATCATATTTTTATTGTGGTAAGAATATATACAACATACAATTTACCATTTTAGTAATTCTTAAGTGTATGGTTCAGTGGCCTTTAGTACATTCACATTGTTGGGCAGCCATCACCAACATCCAACTCCAGAACTTTTTCATCTCCATCTGAAACTCTAATATTAATGACTAATTCCCCGTTTTCCCCTCCCTTTGCCCCAGCCCCAGGAAATCACCATTTTATTTTTTGTCTCTATGAATTTGAGGATTCTAGGTATTTCATGTAAGTGGAATCATAAAGTAAGAGTCTTTGTGGCTGGCTTATTTCACTTAGCATAATAGTATTGTGATTTTATTATCAATGTATTTGCAAGGTGAAGTAACGTTTATGCCTATTGTCTATCTGTATCTTACTGTTTGTGTATGAATTGCTTAATCATATGAGGAGCATCCGTGAGAAATGATTTTGGCTCAAAGTATCTGAAACCCTCATTAACAGTGGCTTAAACTAATAAAGGTTCATTTTTTCTTCACACAAACAGGAGTCTGGAAGTAACCAGCTGCTGGTGGTATTGGGTCAGCAGCTCAATGATATCACATTTGCAAGAGGACTGCCCAAGCTTCAGCCACCCCATCCTTGTCCAAGGCAGGAAAAATGAGGTAAGGAATATGTGTGCCCTCTGTACTTGAATTAAGAAAATATGATTTTTCCTAGAAATGCCCGTCTCCTCCAGCAGATGCTTGCTGGCAAGATTGTGTCACATTACTATCTCTAGGTGCCTGTGATTCAGGAAAAGGACAACAGGGTGGTGAATGCTTGCCGAGTAGATGTGTATAAGAGACAGTCTCCATACCCTATTCTGCTTCATTTTCAGTGCTTTAGGCCTATACCAATATTATATTAATTTTGCTTTATAGTAACTTTTGACATCTGATATAGCAAAGGCAAACCTTGGATATTCTTGAGCATGTACATTTAAAAGAATGTACCTATTGAATTCCTTTAAAAAATTTGTTGGGATTTGAGTTGGAATTACACTGAATTATGGATCACTTGACTATGAACAAGGCATCTTTTTCCATTTTGAGGATTTGCTTTAACATCTTAAGAATTTCCAGACAATGACAGCAGAATATTAAACCAAGTGCTTAGTTCTTGGTGCGAGGCTCTGTGTAGATTGCACAGGTTGCGTGCGAAAGAGGCTGGCCCTGTCCACATTCCACCTCCTATACCGTCTATGTTATTTATATTTGCATTCTGTCCAAGAGATACTATCAAAAGTTTATAGAACTAGAAATAGAGCTTTATCTACAATATTTAAAGTTACCAAGGTAACCAGAGAGAGAACTAAAAATAACAAAGATCAACAATCAGGAAGATGAGAGAGGGCCAGAAGGATGTTGTAAATTACGTGCCTCTTTCATATCAGGGCTATCAGGGCGTCAGCAGATACAAATCAGGAAATAGATGTCTAATCTAAGCATATCATTCATACTTCCAAAGAGCTAAAGAGAGAAATAGCAAAAAGGGATTGCTTTTGAGAGGTGGGTTTCCTATTGGGAAAGAGTGAGAAAGGAGAGGGTCTGTGGCCTCTTGTCTTTGGATTTTTTGTGGGTGGATTACTGTTTGCAGTCGTTGCTTTTATAAAATAGAAATAAAAACAGGGAAAGATTCTTGCTGTTTTGTGTTGTGATAAGCTAATATGCATGAATTACCATAATTCACTCTTAGCTGATTTTGGACAGAGTAAATTTGATTGCTTTTTGAATATGAAAATACAGAGTTTATCAGGATTAATTAGATTCAGATGTTTTCTTATTCTCATGAATTGGATATTTATAACAATGAAATTTCGCTGTATTTTATAGTTAATAATGATTTACTCTGAATAGATATTTATCAAATAGAAAGATATTTTATTTTATTAGTGGCTGGTATTTCCAACTTGTATATTATGTGGTTTTCTGTTAAACAAGACAAACTAAGGTTTTTTTAAGACTGGTTAGCTACTTCAAGGGGGGCATTTTAAAACTAGTTCTAGTTGTAGGAACTAGAGAGTGGTAGTTAAGACTGTGAGACTGTAGTGCTGGAGGTTCAAATCCTGATTCCTCTGCTTACTAGCTGTTGGGCCTCTGGCAAGTTACTTAATAACTCGATGCTTCTGTTTCCTCCTTTCTCAAATGCAAACAATAATAGTACTCACCACTCAGGATAAAATATGATAAAATTTGTGAAATATTTAAGCAGATTTGTGAAATTTAGCAGATCAGAATTATAAGTTTTTGTCATATCTTCAGCCATACCATATATCTTAGAGCTCACATTTAAGATATATGTCATTTCTGTGTCTGAGACAAAACAACTGTCCAGTTCCTGTAAGAGCCATTGGAAAATTGTGCTCTAAAATACCTTTCTTTTATATAAGAAATGGAGACAGAAGCCAATAATTTTGTGTATTTTAATTTTTTTGAAAGTCAATTCCAAAGAATCAAAGTGATTTGAATATTTAGTCTTCTATTCCCCTGAAAATCCTAATCGACTTTGTATCCTCCATGGTGAGTAACATGTTTAAAAGATAAGCAAAGCCAACAATCTGGATCAAGTGTTTTGATGGCTCTAAATCCATTTAAAATGACTTGAGATATGTCTGGTAATAGATGGTTTACTTGATTCTTCATTCTGGCAACTGTATGACATTAAACTGCAAAGGTAAAGCTATCTGATTTTGAAAACTTTCTTTCCTTCTGAGATACTGTAGTGGGAAAATACATACTCCTGAGTTACAATTTGTTTATACCCAGCTTAGAACACATCAGTTTGGGAACCTGGCATGATAGACTTATAATTATGTAAAAATCTTCTGCTTGTATTTTTGTACCCCTAAATTAGCAATTATACTCATAATTAACAAATAATTCAATTCCAACTTATTCTTTCTCCTCTCTTTGCTTTTCCTTTCTTTCCCTCCCTCCTTCTTTTTCGTTTTCTTTCCTCCTTTCTGGAAAGAAAAATGCATGTATTCAATTTCCAAAAGAAAAAAAAAATTAGAACCTCACAGTAATCTGAGTCCCACATAAACTTATTGTTTATAGTCAGTATTTAAAAAGATTTTTCTTTGTACTTCTGAAAATATATCCTGAGGAGAATACATATATACAGACTATAAATAGGAAATTAGAACAGTTAAAAAATACTGTTTGGAAAGTTTAAGAGATTCCAAAGGATTTGTGAAACTTAGCAGATCAGGATTATAAACTTTTGTCATGTCATCAGTCATACCATATATCTTAGAGCTCACATTTAAGATATATGTCATTTATGAAGATAACACTGTCTTTGTAAAATTAAATTTTTACACCCATTACACACTAATGATGAATTACAGGTACAAAATAACTTGATAGGCGAATAAGATGTGAGTAAATCTGGGGAGAAAATCTTTATAGTTGTTACACGAATTTTTTGAGTGTACTAGGAATGCTTGCTACTATTGGAATCTACCCTTGAGAAACTGACAAAGTTAGCATATTCCGGTGATTACTGTCTCATATGGTTATTCTCCTCTGAAATACCAATGTAATGAATTGCTGAATTAGTCAATATTCTTGGTTTTAGGTGACATAAATTTATCTCAAATGAGCTTATACAAAAAACGAGGATTGGTTGGCTTACATAACCTTGGATGGTCAAGGCTAGAGCTAGTTTCAGGCATTCAAACAATACCGTTTCAATTCTCTCTTTCTCTTTCCATCTCTTGGCTTTACTTCCCTTCATGTTGGCTTCATTCTCAAGTGGGCCTCTCACACTTGGCTGCAAAGACAGCCTCTGGCAGCTCTAGGCTTATAGTGTCCCTGTGCTTACAATCTCAGAAGAGGCCCTTTCAGAACCAATATCTGTATCAGTCCCTGAAAAAAAGCCGGGCTTGGTTTTATTTATTAAATGTGTTCATTCCTGAACCAACCAGACACCTCCATTGACCTGGAGGAGGCACCCTCTCCTGAGGTAGGGGAAGAAGTATTGAGTGGTGATGGATTGTCTCCACAGTGGGGCAGTGGAAGGTTCCAAAAAGAAAAGATGCATAGCACATGGAGCTCTGCTGGATGTTATGTGGCAGCTTGGATAGAGGTGAGTTTGGGAGAGAATGGGAGTGTATGGCTGAGTCCCTTCACTATTCACCTGAAATTATCACAACATTGTTAATTGGCTATACTCCAATACAGAATAACAAGTTTAAAGTCAAAAAGAAAAAAAAAAGGAAGAAAGAAAAGAAAAGGTGTAGGGCAGTGAGAAAACTAACAGAAACTTTTAGGATCTTCCCTTTGACCTCAACGTTCTAAAATTTCTCAATGAGATGACTTAGTATGTTTCTGTTTTCTTTCATTATATTGGGCATGCAGTGGGCCTTTCAAGTTGGAAACTCATATCCTTCAGTTCTGGAAAGTTTTCTTATATTCTGATATTGCTTTGAAGTTTTTCTTCTATGGAAGATTGCATTTTCCAAAGATGATCATGCCAATATGTCTCCTGTCTCATATACTCATCTTACAATGTGACCTTGACATTCCTCCAAAGAATGGTAGTGTCTGTATTCTTTCCTTTTGAGTATGGGTGGGCCTTTGTAAACTGCCTCAACCAATAGAATATGGGAGAAGTAACATTGCTCTTCTTCCAAGTGTAGGTCATAAAAGGAAATATGATTTCTGCCTGGACCTTACTTTCCTTCTCTCTATTTCTCCCAACACTTATTGGGATCTAGCCACTACACTGTGAGAAAGCCTAGGCCACATGGGTATACCAGTTGACAGCCCCAGCTAGACCTTCAGTCAACAGCCAACACCAACCACTAGATATATGAATGAGCCCTCAGATGATTCCATTCTCTAGTCCTGGAGCCTTCCAGGTGAGACCCAGACATTGTGGAGCACAGATAAACAGTCCCCACTAAGCTCCGACTGAATTCCTGTCCCACAGAGATCACAGGAGATAGTGATTATTGTTGTTTAAGCCACCAAATGTTTGAGGAGCCTGTTATGCAGCAATAGATATTTCTAGGAGCTCTTTTTTGTTTTGTTTTGTTTTTTAAATTTTCCTTGTTTATAGCATTCTGTTTATATATATCTATATACACTATCTTTTCAGATATCTCTGAGAATATTATTATATAATTTTTATAGCAGATTACTGAGACATAATTCATATACAATACAATTCAATCTTTCAAAGTATAAATTCAGAGTTTTTTAATGTATATTCAGAGTTGTGTAACAATGATTATCTAATTGCAGAAACTTTTCATCACACCCTACTAAAATCTTGTACCCATTAGCAGTTTCTCCGTTTCCTTCCCATCCCGTCCCCTGGCAACCACTAACCTACTTTCCGTCTCTATGAATTTGCCCATCCTGGACATTTCATATAAATGTATCCCTAAACTACATGGCCTTTTGTGTCTGACTTCTTTCACTTGGAATACTATTTTCAAGTTTATCCATGTTGTAGCATAGATTAGTACTTTAGAAGTGTTTTCTTTTTCCTTCATGAATAGTCTCTGCTTTCTTGGAATTTTTTTTTCTTTGTTTCTTATTTTCTTGCTTTGGGTTCTATCTTTCATGTTGGAAGCATTCCATAGATATCTGATAATCCTTGGATGTATGCTGAAATGCTTAAGTGGGAGACCAAAAATCATTTGGAAGCAGTCATTTGGAGGTTGTGAGCAGAACTTGTCAATGTAGAGTTTCACTGCAGGGAGATAAACTGGGCCATTTTGAGAGGAATTTGAAAAAGTCCTATAATAGTCCTATACTATGCTATGGCTGCTGTAACGTACCACAGACTGGGTGGCTTACACACAAATTTATTGTTCACCAATTCCTAAGACTAGAGGTTTAAGACAAACTGTCAGCAGAGTTGGCTTCTTTTCGGCTTTTCTCCTTGGCTCATAGATGGCCCTCTTCTCCCTGTCTTCACATATGTATATGTGTGTGTCCTTCTGTATATGTCTGTGTCCAAGTTTACTCTTTTTGTATGAATATCAATCAGATTGGTTTATGGTCCACCCTAATGACCTCATTTTAACTTATTTACCCCTTTAAGACCCTGTCACCAAATATACTGACACTCATATACAGGACGTGAACATACAGATCTCGTGGGGCACATAATTTAGTCCATAACAAGTCCCTTTAGATTTCTTTTCTTGTGATGATCAGATTTCTTCCAAACTTGTGCCTGAAGGGCATAAACCTGGCCACCACCACAGCTCTGAGAACTGAGTAGGGGGAAAGAGCTAGAGGTTTCAGCATGTACCCACTCTGTCTGCTTTCAGGCACAGTACTCTCAGCCCACCACTGTGTCTGATGCCCTCTTGTCTAGAGGTCTTCTGTTTTACCCTCTCCAGAAAATAAGCCTTTAGATCCAGCTGGCTTAGGGAAGAGATCTGGAGTTCCAACTACATCCTAAGTCAACTTACAAGTGACCTTTTCTTCCATCCTTTCAGAAGTACTTGCTTCTACTGACTAAGTTGTCATCAGGGGTGAGGGCTCTGCATTGGAAATTGGGTTATTTCTCAGCTTTCCATACTATTAGTTCAAGATTCGGCTTTCTGGTTTCTACTAAGTCACCACGCAAATGCTAGAAAGCTAAAAGCTAGAAAGCTTTCAAAATTGTATTGCTGTTTTCTCTTCTCTATTGTTTTTTCCTTGTCAGTTTGTACCTTTAAAAAATATTTTTATTATTGTTTTTGTGGAGTTTCAGGAAGAAGTAAAAGCAAATGTGGGTGTTTAATCCATCATCTTTACTCAGAAGTCCCACACATTTATATTTTAAAATGAGCTCATGCTATACAGACTGTTCTATAATCTATTTTATCATCAAACAAATTCTAGTGAATATTTGTGTTGTCTCCATGTCAATAAATAGAAATCTACATCAGTGGTTCTTAACTTGGCTGCACATTGGAATCACAGGGTGGTAGGGGTAGAGGGAACTTTATAAAGCTCTAATGTCTCGGTCCCACCTCCAGAAGTCCTGATTGAATGGATATGAGGTATTGTGACATTGGGAATGATAAAATCCCAGACAAGTCAAATATACAGCAAAGTTTAAGAGCCCTTGACTTACACCATTGTGCATCATGCCGGTATCCACAAAAGGGATAGATAGATGGCAGCATTTAAACAAACCTCTTTCTGTTTCAAATTGTTATTGTAAACAATGATGTTATGAACATCTTTGGACATAGAACCTTATATTTCTGATTATTTTAGTGGCTGTATTCCTAGAAGTACGATCACAATGGATATGAATATTTATAAGATCTTGGGGTACAGTTTAACTCAGTTCCCTAAGTGGCTGGGCCAGTTCAGACTCCCACCAGAAGCATGTGACGGTTCTTGTTTCCCCACACTTAGAAACACTGTGCACCATCATTGACAAAATTTAAAAGAATTTTGAATGTCAGTTTAAACCTTGAAAATTAGTATTGTGTTGCTATTTTTTTCTGATTGGTATCATATTTTTATTGTGGTAAGAATATATACAACATACAATTTACCATTTTAGTAATTCTTAAGTGTATGGTTCAGTGGCCTTTAGTACATTCACATTGTTGGGCAGCCATCACCAACATCCAACTCCAGAACTTTTTCATCTCCATCTGAAACTCTAATATTAATGACTAATTCCCCGTTTTCCCCTCCCTTTGCCCCAGCCCCAGGAAATCACCATTTTATTTTTTGTCTCTATGAATTTGAGGATTCTAGGTATTTCATGTAAGTGGAATCATAAAGTAAGAGTCTTTGTGGCTGGCTTATTTCACTTAGCATAATAGTATTGTGATTTTATTATCAATGTATTTGCAAGGTGAAGTAACGTTTATGCCTATTGTCTATCTGTATCTTACTGTTTGTGTATGAATTGCTTAATCATATGAGGAGCATCCGTGAGAAATGATTTTGGCTCAAAGATCTGAAACCCTCATTAACAGTGGCTTAAACTAATAAAGGTTCATTTTTTCTTCACACAAACAGGAGTCTGGAAGTAACCAGCTGCTGGTGGTATTGGGTCAGCAGCTCAATGATATCACATTTGCAAGAGGACTGCCCAAGCTTCAGCCACCCCATCCTTGTCCAAGGCAGGAAAAATGAGGTAAGGAATATGTGTGCCCTCTGTACTTGAATTAAGAAAATATGATTTTTCCTAGAAATGCCCGTCTCCTCCAGCAGATGCTTGCTGGCAAGATTGTGTCACATTACTATCTCTAGGTGCCTGTGATTCAGGAAAAGGACAACAGGGTGGTGAATGCTTGCCGAGTTGGATGATTAACAGTCCAGAGTGCTTTGTCTATTTATCTATTAGAATGCTTGTCTGTTACTGTTTTGTAGCGTTTCTTTGTATAGTAACAATATACAACCCTCCCTTTTTATTGTATATGTCATATTTGTTTGGCAAATAAAGTTTTTGAGCTTCTTGTTTACAGTTTAGTTTTGTTTCAACATACAGAAGATTGATTATTTTTTTAATTCTTAGCACCATACCTCTTGTTTTATGGTTTCTTATTTGTTCTTGTGTTTACAACAGCCTGGCCCATTCTGAGAAAAGATGAATGTACTTTCATATTTTCTTCTTGATCTTTCATGGTGTCACTTTAATTTTTTAAAGCTGGAATGGTACCCTGTTTGACTTCTTATCTGAAACTGGAGGAGGAGTGATTCAAGGATGTGGGTGCCAAGGAACAGAGAAAACAAATTTAATCTACTACCACTGAAAGTGGGAAAAACAACCCAGTCCTGCCAAGTCTTCAAGAAAATGTCCCATGTTATAAGATTCAGTGGTGGGCAGTGGAGGGAGCTGGGTAAGGGAGACTCTTGGTGGCCTGTTTAATGGCAGGAGATGTTTCATGGCAAACAAAGTTGAAACGCTGACTGGAAAGAAGATGCAACAAAGACTCCGGTTCAATTTCAGAAATAACAGGTGAGTATTAATATAAAATGGAAACATAGCACAGAGATCAATTTCACAAGCAGTTGTGCCATGGAAAATCCTGCAAGCCTCACATAAGTTCTGAATTTTGCTGAGAAAGAGGAATCATAATATAGCTGAAACTGCTGTTAGCACAATGGTCAAAAGTAGTTTTTATGAAGGGTTGAGAACAAAACTCAGTGGGCTAAGTAAAGCTGTTTCCTATATTCTTCATTAACCTGGGCCTGGACAGTGTTTATGTTCCAGGTGAAAGTACTTAGTGATAGCCAAGTGACAGCGCAACCCCATATAATAATGAGAAAATATACAAATATACAAGACATTTTAGGCTAAGAAAAAAGCTGAGAAAAAAGATCTTCCCATATGTTTGCATCAAATCCCATCTGTCTTTGATATAGAAAGATGACAAACTGAAATTGACAATGAACTTCTGAAATTATTTTTCTTTGCTCCAAATAGAATCTACAGAATGGCCTAAAGAATAATCTGTAAATTACCATTCCCTGGCATTAAAAACAGTGACATCATGGTGTCTTCCAGTTATCTTGAGACAACAAGACTACATTCGAGAAAAAATATTGTATGACAATGAAGTATTTCTCCATGATTCTCTTTTCTGTGTTGGATAGATTATTGGATGCTCAAGATCTATGGTGCTTTTGATAAAAATTAATAAATCCGATCAGTATTAACCTTAGAAGGGAACTTTGAGTTCAATCACTTGTTTACTGACCTCTGGTCATCATTTGTTGTACATCATGCCTCTTCTTTAAGATTTTACTTCACAGGTGCTTGTTCATGAAGATGAAACTCCATTTAAGTAATTATTCCTCTCCAGCTGGTGTGTCATAACACTCAGTGTTTTCTCAAGAGTTGAGTGGTGCTTCTTTTCATGTTTTAACCAAGTATTTTCTTATTTATTGGACTGGCTACTTCAATCAGGTCATTTGGGGAAACGTCATGAATTAAGAGCTTTGTTCAAAATTTTTAACCTTTGGATTTGCAGGTAGGCACATTTTTTTTTTTTTTCGGTTTGCTTTTCTTAGTACAATAGTCCTTGAAAAGATGGGTTAATTTGACATCTTCCTATATACCCACCTTACTACATTTGGTTCTCTCACCACAGGACGCTATTAGTGACTAATGTTACAGCTTTGCATAATCTATTTCTTTCTGCTTTTGTCCTAATAGTTCTTTTGATCACAGTTAGATCCAAACAACAACTGGCTTAAGGTGACTTATCCCTTTTTAAAAAAAAAACACACACGCTATTTGCATCTGTATAAAAGAGAGGCTAAGGCACTTTAATAATGAACACATAATAGAGAAAATTGGGGTTTATGATTCAGCAGGGTATTAGCAACAGGTCTCTTTTTGTGTGGTGTCTACCAAACACCTCAGCAACTTCTTCAGGTGCTGCCTTGTGAAATCTTACAGTCCCCATGTGGATCTGATCTTCACAAACCATTTTCAATTGCGGGGCTTTGGGCTTTGTGGGATCTAATTGCACTTCCTCCAACACAGCACGTATACCCTGTAAGTGTACATTTCCCACACAGTGTCTTTAGGAACCTGCTATCTGCAAGCGCTTGACCTATCTGTCTTTTGCTGGCAGTGGACTTTGGAATAGACAGAGCTTCTGTTTCCCAGCACTTTAGGCAGGCTCCACAGGCTTACAGACAGCTTTTAAAGGACGGTGCTTGACCTGGAATGATCCTACCCTGCTAACAAGCATGCTCTAACAGTGGAGAAGCAGCCTTCTGTTTTCTGGAGAACTGGTCACTGTGTGTGTGTTCTCACAATGTTAAACAGGATGGCAACAGCATGGCAGAGCGCCTGTGAGATGGTAAGGGGGTCAAGTACATGCTTGATTAGTACAGAGCTGAGTCTCCGTTTGTATTCATGACCTCTTTTGTAAAGATGAAGTTGAATCATTGCTGTGGTATTGATTCATTCTCTGTGAGCCTGAGAGGGACAGCAGTAAGCTCTATGATGATGGTTGGGCACTTCAAGGTGATGGGCACTTCAGGCCTTTTTTTGGTAGCTTTACTTATGTCTTTATTGTCTTCAGGCTTGGTTGGTGGTGGTGCTAGAGCTCCAAGAAAAAGCAGGAAGAGTGGAGGGAAGAGCAAGTTGAGAGATTAGTGCTGTGGTCCAAATTTCACTTAGTTTGTTCCTCAAAGCTCTTCTGAAAGCTGACAGTAGATAAACGCTGAAGTATACCATGTGATCACAATTATGTGAAAAATACATGCATTGCAAAACAAGGAGAAAAATAACCCTAAATGTTAACTGTTGTTATCTCATGGGTGGGAACAGAGTTGACTGGCTTTTTTTCTTCATCTTTCTGCATTTATCTGTATTTTCTATGCTGACTATGCATTATTTTATAATAGGGCAATCATTTTATAAATTAAAATGTAAAGAAAAAAACTGCATGCCGAGATAGATTTGCCTCTATGCCTTAGTGTAAATATAGTATACCATGAAGTATAATTACTAAATATTTTATGCTGTAGCTTGGAGTAAATAACAACATGAAATCTTGGCTCTCTTCAGCATCTTTGGAAGATCACACACTTAAAGGAAACAAAAGTACATCTTTTACTATTTCTCCAAAAACAGCATTGTTTCATGAGTAGTTTAAAAAATTCATTAGCAAATAAACTGTGTTAATGATCATTCAGATATATGGATGAGGCAAGAATCATATACTCATGCATTTATCAGTTTTATTGAGATGTAATTTACACATAATTGACCTATTAGAAGTATACAATTCAAGTGTTTTTAGGATATTCACAGAATTACAAAACCACTACCGCAGTCAATTTTAGAACATTGTCATCTCCCCTAAAAGACACTCTGAACCTCTTAGCTATCACTCCTCATTTCTCCACACCCAACTCCCCTAGTCCCTGGTAATCACAAATCTACTTTCTGTTTATACAGATTTGCATGTTGACATATTTTACAAATGGAGTCATGCAAAATGCAGTCTTTCATGATTGGCTATTTTTACTTACATGATAGTTTTGAGGTTCATCCATATTGTAACATTTATCAGTATTTCGTTGCTTTTTATAGCTGGATAATACTAAATTGGGCTTCCCTGTTGGCTCAGATGGTAAAGAATGCCCCTGCAATGCTGGAGACCTGGGTTCATTCTCACTGCATGGCTATACCACATATTGTTGATCCATTTGTCAGTTGGTAGACTTTTTTTTGTTTTTATTGTGAAGAATGCTGCTGTGAACATTTGTGTACAAGTTTTTATGTGGTATTTGTTATCATTCTTCTCAGGTTTATACCTAGGAGTGGAATTGCTAGGAATGGTGATTCTATGTTTCACTTTCTGTATAACTGCTAGAATGTTCTACAAAGCAGCTGCACCATTTAACATTCCCACTAGCAGTGTATGAGGATTTGAATTTTCTCTACATTTTCATCAACACTTGTTATTATTCATCTTTTTGATTATAGCTATCCTAGTAGGTGTGGTGTTTCACTGTGCTTTTTATTTGTATTCTTGTGATGGTTAAGATGTTGAGCAACTTTTCACACGCGCTTTGGCCATTTCTGTGTTTCTCTTGGAGAAATGTCTGTTCAAATCCTTTGACCATTTTAAATCAGATATTCTTTTTATTGTTGAGTTGTTGAATAATGGAAACGATTTGGTGCCTGGCAATCCTGGATTTGAACTTGAGCTCAGGCACTGAGTGAAGGGAGTCAATAAGCTCGAACCAGTCTCACTATTTATCATAGAGGACTATAAGGTATGGGTTGTTCTCTGTGAAGGAATGGGGTGTTCTCTGTGACTGCATTTTTCAGCATTTTTCACATAACTGAAATGCATCCCTTTGTTTGCCAAATGTTGAAAAATTTCTAAACTGACTTACATGCTTTCTGTGCTTTATTCCACCTGATTTAACCCTTTCTTGATGACTCCTTGAAACATTCTGTATTGTAGTGTATTTGTGGCCCTGTCAGGG
>SJYC01119971.1:0-13400 GCA_006408675.1 Madoqua kirkii
TTGATTCCAGCTTGTGCTTCTTCCAGCCCAGCGTTTCTCATGATGTACTCTGCATATAAGTTAAATAACCAGGGTGACAATATATAGCCTTGACGTACTCCTTTTCCTATTTGGAACCTGTCTGTTTTACCACGTCCAGTTCTAACTGTTGCTTCCTGACCTGCATATAAGTTTCTCAAGAGGCAGGTCAGCTAATCTGGTATTCTCATCTCTTTCAGAATTTTCCACAGTTTAAGATGTGGTGCATACATACAATGGACTATTAACCATAAAAAAGGATCAAAACTGGGTCATTTGTAGAGATTCCTGACTTAGTCTCTGTAGACGGACTTAGAGACTATCATACGGAGGGAAGTTAAGTCAGAAAGAGAAAAACAAATAATGTATATTTAACCCATATATGTGGAATCTAGAAAAATGGTACTGATTAACCTATTTGTAAAACAGAAATAGAGACGCAGACATAGAAAATGGACATGTGAACATGGGCAGGGAGGGGACTGTCAGATAAACTTGGAGAATAGCATTGACATATGTACACCACCATGCGTAAAGTAAGTAGTGGGAAGCTGCTGTATAACACAGAGGGTAGTATGATGGGGGGTGGGGAGTGGGAAGAAGAAAGTTGGAAACAGCATTATCATTTATGTGTGTTGTTGTTATTTAGTTACTAAGTTGACAAAGGCATGCCAGGCTCCTCTGTCCACGGGATTTCCCAGTTAAGAATACTAGAGAGGGTTGCCATTTCCACCTCCAGCGGATCTTCCTGACTCAGGGATCAAACCCACGTCTCTTGCATTGGCAGGCGGATTCTTTACCACTGGGCCACCAGGGGAATGGGAGGGAGGCTCAAGAGGGAGGGCATGTATGTATACATATAGCTAACTCATGTTGGTGTACAGCAGAAACTAACACCATATGGTAAAGCAATTTTACTCCAATGATAATAATCAAAGAATAATGAAAAAAAGAGAGGACATGTATATAATTTTACCCAGGGCCCGGCAGAGCTCCTAAACCTTTGGAATGTCCTGAGTGGTGAGTGTCTTTTGTTCTTCATCAAGATCCCTTGGAGCCCAGGTGAATTTATGCTATTGGGGTGACTGAGGATGCGGTCAGCATCAAAACCAAGAATAACCTCTTGGTTACTTGGAACTTGCAGCCCCACCCGCTGACCCCTGGGAAGAGGTTTAGTGAAAGTCATTCAGTCATGTCCGACTCTTTGCAACCTCATGGACTATAAAGTCCATGGAATTGTCCAGGCCAGAATACTGGAGTGGGTAGCCGTTCCCTTCTCCAGGGGATCTTCCCAACCCAGGAATCGAATCGGGGTCTCCTGCACTGCAGGTGGATTCTTTACCAATTTAGCTATTAGGAAAGCCTGGGAAGGGGGTTGGGGCTACAGATTAAGCTCTATAAGAACTCTTTAACAAGGAGATGGGATGAGCTTCAGGGTGAGTGAGCATGTCCACCTGTTGGGGTATGATGCAGCCCAGCTACACAGGGACAGAAACACTGGCTCTTGGACCCCTCCGGGCCTCCCCCAATGTACCTCCTCACCTGTGTCCTTTAAACGCCATTTACATTGAACTAGTGCCTGTAAGTCAGTGTTCCTCTGAATTCTGTGAGCAGCTGTAGCAAATTAATTGAACCTGAAAAGCAGGTTTCGAGACCCTAGCTAATTGGTCAGAAGCACAGGTGACAACCTGGGCTTGGGACTGTCTGAAGTAGGGGCTGTCTTGCAGTACTGAACCCCTAACCTGTGGCATCTGGTGCTCTCTCCTGGTAGATGGTGTCAGGAGGGAATTAAATTTGTTGCAGGAAAGGGGACCCCTTCCAGGGCTCAAGAGTAAGCTGTTGTCTAACACTCGGAAATGAATTGTCTGAGGAGATACACATGCTGAAAAAGCAAGAGACTTTATTGTAAAGAGGCTCCTGGGCAGAAAGAAGGAGGTTAAGAGAACCCAGGAGGACTGCTCGGCCATGTGCCTCCCAGTCTTAAGTTTTATGGTGATGGGGTTAGGGTCTGGGTTGTCTCTGGCCAATCATCTTCTTGGCACGTGGGCGGGGACCTTGGGCTTGGGACTGAGTCTTCTGAAGAGTTGACTGCCTCACATGTCTCTGGGATAGTCCTGTGCATGCATGCTAAGTCATTTCAGCCATGCCCGACTGTTTGTGACCCCATGAACTGTAGCTCTTCAGGCTCCCCTGTTCACGGGATTCTGTAGGTGAGAATACTGGAATGGGTTGTCATTTCCTTCCCCAGGGGATCTTCCCAACCCAGGGATCAAACCTGGGTCTCCTGCATTGCAGGCGGATTCTTTACTGTCTGAGCCACCAAGCAAGTGGTACAGAGATGCTGGGCAGACAGTGTGGGCCCAGGTTCCCCTAGGCAGCCACAGATAACAAAGGCCCTGGAAAGGCAGCTTCAGTCAGCGGAGGCGGAAAGGCTCAATGGTGGGGTGGCGGGTAGTGGGGGGTGGAGGGGGCTGAGTGCAAAGCCAGCAGGACCCAGTGCTTCCCTCCCCAAGCCAGCAAGCACATGTTCCAGACAACTAGCCTGGGATGGGAGCTGTACCCCCCACGGCAGGAAGCCCAGGGTGGAGCTGGGGAGCAGACACCAGACAGCTTGTTATCTGGAATTCTCTGCAGGGCAGGCCTCCCAGGGAAGGAAGAAACTCTCTGGTCCAGCCCACAGCATTGACAGGGCCTCATCCAAACAAGGGACGGGAAATGTGGGGAAGCTGCTGTGGAAAAAGCTTGCACTGAGGGGTCAGGCCAGCATCCCTGTGACCCATCCTTTCTTTCTTGGGGACCCTTGCAAGCCCAGCTCCTACCACCAGAACCGACGCACAGGGCCCAGGCCCCAAGGAAGGGAGGAAGGGTGGGTGGTTTTCCGTTTACTTTCTCTGCACAGCACTGTCGTCAACTCCACCGGATGGCCTCCCCTGGCCCCCGTGGTGTCTGGGGACATAGAAGTCCCTGATTCTCTGAGGGCTTCTTCTGCTGGGAACCACCCTGGGGGAGAACCTCCATTCTGGGCTTGGTAATGTCTTCAAAGCTTCAAAAGCTGCAATGAAACCTGGTGCCTGGCAAGTGATGGCTCATTAACTCTGGCCCCATAATAATTTTTTTTAATTAATTTATTTATTTTGGTTGGGCTGGGTTTTCATTGCTGTGCAGGCTTTTCTCTAATTGCTGAGATCTAGGGCTACTCTCTGGTTGTGGTGCGTGAGCTTCTCTTGTTGCAGAGCATGGGTTCTAGGTCACACAGGCCTTGGTAGTTGTGGTTCCTGGGCTCTAGACCACAGGCTCAGTAGTTGTGGCACCCAGGCTTACTTGCTCTGCATTGTGTGTGATCTTCCTGGATCCAGGATTGAACACACCCATGTCTCCTGCATTAGCAGGTGGATTCTTTACCACTGAGCCACCAGGGAAGACCCTGGCCCCAGAATTCTTGTCTCCAGACAGAGAATGACAGGCCCAGAAAGGGTGTCATCATGCTTTCCAGCTGCTGTAACAAAGCACAGACTGAGTGGTTTATGAACAACAGAAATACACTTCTCACTGTCTGGAGGCTGAAAGTCTGAAATTGAAGTGCCTATAGCGTTGGGTGAGGCCCTTCTTCTGGGTGGAGACTTCTCATTGTGTCCTCACAAAGGCAGAAGGGACAGTCTAAGGAGCTCCACGTCTCTTATAATTTCTAATGAATAATCTCTAAACCCATTGATGAGGTCTTCACAACCTAAGCACCTACCAATAAACCATCACATTGAGTGTATAGATTCCAACATGTGCATTTGGGGAGGACACGATGCTCAGACCATAGCAAAGGAGGTAGGGAGTGACTGAGCCACCTGAGCTACGGACCGTGGAATGGCTGTCTTCCCAAGTGAGCAGGGCATGCAGGCCACTGGGAGAGTAAACTCAGGGTGGCGATATGTCGTCTGCCTGGGCTCCCTCAGTAGGCCCCACTGTACTCTTTCCTTAATAATGGGACCCTTGATTTTGAGAGTGATACATGGCTATCTGAACCAATTCTGACCAATGGGATATGCGTGGCATCACCAAGAATAACTTCCATTCCAGGAATTGGGTGTTTTTGCTTTTTAATTTAATTCAATTTTATTTTCCAGGAAGTAGTTTTAAAAGGATAGGGCAAGTCCTTCCTCCTTTTTTATCCTTCTGCTGCTAGAATGTTAATATGATGGCTGGAGCTGAAGCAGTCACCTTGGGCCATGAGATAATCCTAGGAATGAAAGCTGCACATAGGTGAGCCTGGGAGGGGTGGAGCCAGAGCCTCAGTGTGCTGCAGCCTCCTTCACAGACCTTCCTCCTCACACATGGAGAAACTGGTGTCTTGTTTAAGCCACTGTTGTTTTAGGATATCTTTCACTCACAGCTGAAGACAGTCCTAGCTGCTATACCACTCTCAGAGGTTTTAGAGTGAATTATATTTCTTTTTTTCTTTCTTTTTTTTTTTGAATTGGTTGATTGTTTAACGTTAAACCAATTGTGCATTCCTGGAATTAACCCAAATTAGCGATGACATATTATTCTTTTTATACATAGATGGACTAGCTGATATTATGTTTAGGGTTTTGGTTTTTTTTACTTTACAATATTGTATTGGTTTTGCCATACCTCAACATGAATCCACCATGGGTGTACACGTGTTCCCCATCCTGAACCCTCCTCCCATCTCCCTCCCCGTACCATCCCTCTGGGTCATCCTAGTGCACCAGCCGCAAGCATCCTGTATCCTGCATCGAACCTGGACTGGCAATTCGTTTCTTATATATATGATATTATACATCTCTCAATGCCATTCTCTCAAATCATCCCGCCCTCTCCCTATCCTAGAGTCCAAAATACTGTTCTATACATCTGTGTCTGTTTTGCTGCCTCGCATACAGGGTTATCATTACCATCTTTCTAAATTCCATATATATGCATTAGTATACTGATTGGTGTTTTTCTTTCTGACTTACTTCACTCTGTATAATAGGCTCCAGTTTCATCCACCTCTTTAGAACTGATTCAAATGTATTCTTTTTAATGGCTGAGTAATACTCCATTGTGTATATCTATCACAGCTTGAATTACATTTCTCATGAAAAAAATCAGCCAGTGATTACAAGTGATCTCACTGCACAGGCACACCATAGCTAAGCTCAGGCAGTTTACTTAGGGATGACCCTGGTCTTGTCAGGGACGAGGCCTCCTACATGTGGCCATGTTACCATGACTGCAGTGACAATGGTGTGTGTCTGTGACTTGTTTAGTCACTCAGTCATGTCCAACTCTTTGTGACCCCATGGACTGCAGCACCCCAGGCTTCCCTGTCTTTCACTATCTCCCAGAGTTTGCTCAAACTCTTGTCTATGGAGTTGATGATGCCATCCAGTTATCTTGTCCTCTGTCATCTGCTTCTCCTCGTGCCCTCAATCTTTGTCAACATCAAGGTCTATTCCAATGAGCTGGCTCTTCGCATCAGGTGGCCAAAGTATTGGAACTTCAGCTTCAGCATCAGTCCTTCCAATGTATATTCAAGACTCATTTCCTTTAGGATTGACTGGTTTGATCTCCTTGCAGTCCAAGGGACTCTCAAGAGTATTCTCCAGCACCACAGCTCAAAAGCATCAATTCTTTGGCGCTCAGCCTTCTTTATGGTCCAACTCTGGGACCTACAGGTGCGCAAGAGAAGGAAACCAGCTCAGGTGTCCAGGGGCAGACGGAGCACCCTTTTACTCTCCTCCCCTCTCCAACCCCCCTGGCAAAGGCAATTGAGCACCATCCCAAGTAGACCCGAGGAATGGGCGAGGGGCTCAGGTGAGTAATGGTGGGCTCCTGCCTGACATACTTTCAGAAAATAAAAACAGGCATGACTGTATAGATTTGTAAGCCAAGGTAGAGGAGACTGAAGCTCAGCCCATGTGCAGGAGGCAGCCTGAGTAGAAGTGCTAGGTACCTCACCACCTGGGGAGGCTGCGAGCTCAGTTTGCAATTGATGAACAGGACTGGCTGAGGGCTTTCCTGCAGGGAAGGGAAATGATAGTGGAGGGACTGACCACAGAGCCTGGGGTGAGCACTCCGCTTGCTTGGAACCTCCACCAGAAGGCTGGCCTTGTCCGGTTTGGGCTTGTAAGTGACCCTGGGGGTATCACTGGCCAGGTCTCTGGAGTGAAGAGGCCCAGCCCCCTCCACTGAAGGCTACAGATAATGTATTACTGATGAGTCACACTTTGGATGGAGCCAGAGCCAGCCTTCCCAGGAAGGGGCAAGGCCTGCTGAGGAAACAACCCTAGACCACAGGGGGAGCCTTGCTGGCTGTCCAAACACCTCAGTCTTGGATGTGCAAACTGGCAACTGAGAGAAATAGTCACCACAAGAGAGAAGGACCTGGATTAACCAAGTAAGAGCTGTCCCAGGAAGACAGATAATAAAAGCGATGAGCAGAACTTAGAAACCATAGTTAATATCTCAGAGATGTTTGAGGAGGTACTGCATTCACAAAACAAGAACAGGTAGCCAGAAAAAGGAAAAGTCAGAGAACAAGAAAAAGTTCAGAGAGATTAAAAATGTGATTGTCATACAAAAAATCAGGAAAAGGACTGGAAAACAGAGTCAAGGAAACTTCCCAGACTAGGGCAAAAAGATGAAAAATATGAGAGACAGTTAAGAGGTGTGTGGTGTCAGTCCAGGATGTCCAAAATATGTCTAACAGCAGTTCAGAAACTAATAGGATTCAGCTTAAGCAGTGCTTAAGGAGAAATTTATAGCTTTAAATGCCTACATTAAGAGAGAGATTTCCCTGGTGGTACAGTGGTTAAGATTCTGTGCTTCCAATGCAGGAGGCACAGGTTCTATCCCTGGTTGGAGAAGTAGATCCCACATGCCCTGAGGCCAAAAAAAAAAAGAAAGAGGAAAAACCTCCAAATCAATAATCTAACATCTAATCTTCCAGCTAAAAACACTGGGGGAAGAAAGGAGCAAAATAAATCTTAACAAGGTGAAGGAAAAAAATAATAAAGATTACAGCAGAAATTAAGAATCTAAAAACCAAAGAAAATTCAGTGAAACCAAAAACTGGTTCTTTGAAAAGTTCAATGAAATTGACAAACCTTTAATTAGATTGACTAAAAAAAAGAGAGAAGATTTAAATTACTAGAATCAGAGAGGCCATTACTACCAGTTTTATGGAAATAAAAAAGGATCATAAAGGAGTACTATGAACAGCTCTATGTCAGCAAGTTAGAAAACTTAGATGAAATCAACCAACTCCTAGAAAGATACCAGTTACCAAAACTGACATAAAAAGAAATAGATGGGGCTTCCCTGAAGGCTCAATGGTTAAGAATCTGCCTGTCAACGCAGGGTACACAGGTTCAATCATTGGTCTGGGAAGATCTCACATTCCTCAGGGCAACTAAGGTGTGCACAACTACTGGGCCTGTGCTCTAGATCCCCTGCTCTGAAACAAGAGAAGCCATCATAATGAGAAGCCCCAACACGGCAACAAAGAGTAGTCCTGGCTTGCCGAAACTAGAGAAAAGCCCTCACAGCAACGAAGACCTGCGGCTGCTGCTAAGTTGCTTCAGTCGTGTCCGACTCTGGGCGACACAGACGGCAGCCCATTGGGCTCCACCATCCCTGGGATTCTCCAGGCAAGAACACTGGAGTGGGTTGCCATTTCCTTCTCCAATGCATGAAAGTGAAAAGTGAAAGTGAAGTCGCGCAGTCGCGTCTGACTCAGTGACCCCATGGACTGCAGCCCACCAGGCTCCTCTGTCCATGGGAATTTCCAGGCAAGAGTACTGGAGTGGGGTGCCATTGCCTTCTCCAGACGAAGACCTAGCACAGCCAAAAAATAAATAAAGAAAATTATTAAAAACTCATTTGCCAAAATCCAACACCCCTTCATGATAAAAATTACTCACAAAGCTAAGAAGCAGAAGGAAATAGCCTCCACCCAATAAAGGCATCTGTGAATCACCCACACGTAGTATCGTACTTGGTGAAAGACTGGACCCTTCTTCCTCAGATCAGGACCAAGACTGCTTTTGCCACGTTTATTCAAAGTGTGCTGGAGACTAAGCTGTGTAGCTGTCATCACTGGACATAAGAATGCCTGGTCAACCATAAAACCATTCAGGAAGTGCTTCCTGGGAATGCCAGCGGCAGAAATCCAGGGAAGGGGGGCCAGAAATCCCGGGAGGGAGGAGGGACTGCTGGGGTGCGTCTGGGTGGTGTTGAACGCTTATAGTTTTTTGTTTATTTTGAGGTTATTTTTTGGCCATGTAGCATGTGGGATCTTAGTTAGCCAACCAGAGATAGAATCTGTGCCCCCTGCAGTGGAAGCCTTTAGTCTTAATCACTGGATCACCAGGGAAGTCCCTGAGCACTTACATTTTAAGCGTTTTTCTGGATGTTATATTATATTCACAATTTATTTCCCTCTTTAGAGGGAAAATAGGAGGAGAGAGATGAGAGCAAGTGTGAAACCCTTCCGTGCCTTGTTATTGGAGGCAGATGTGGAGTTGAGACTTTTTTCCCTGGTTCATGGTCATATTTGAAGACCTCTTCCCCACCCTGACCCCCTCATCATCGCCCTCCTGAACAATGTTCTTACATTGCTGCCGCCCAGGCAGACACAGCCTCTGACCCAAACAAGACGTGCTGTGCTGGCCAGCCAACCATGCCCAGCTGTCCTCCTTAGACATATATCTTCCTGCCTCTTCTCAGGCAAAGTCATCCTATTTTTCTTTTGTTTTTAATTTTTTTCCCTTGGTTTTTAAAATTGAAAAAATTTTTTGCAAGTTCATCTTAATTGGATGTTAGGTAGTGTGGATTTTACCAGATTGGAGGCTTGATATTTTTGTATTTTGAGAAATATTCTTGAGGTTTTTATTCTAAGATGCAACTAAGTTACTCAGAAACTTTTTGATCTTTTTTTGGTCTTGCTTTTGTGACTTGTCAGGTGAGTTTGGAGCTGAGCTCAGTCTAGATGGGAGAGTCTGGTTTAACCCTGAGCACCCACCCACCCCTGCTACTCAGTGAGTCTGTTACTTAGTGAATGTGAGGTTCCAGTCTGGCTGGTGGAGGTGGAGCCCCGTGTGAACACCTGGCACTGGTCTCTTCTTACAGTGCTCTTCACAGGCATGTGCAAGTGCCCCCAGGGAGCACTCTGCACACCGTCAGGGCTCTGTCTTAGCAGCAGTCCCCTTGGGGTCCTCTGTCCTAAAAACTCTAGCTGCTTTTGTCTCCTTGGATGTCCAGCTCCATCTTCTGAATTGGGGAGCCCTCTTTATTCATCCAGGAGGCCCCTTGTGTGCTCTGCAGCCCATAAACCTCTCGGGCAGTGAGTGGGGCCACCACGGGCTCACCCATCCGTTTCCCATCTCCCAGCGACCACCGTCCTTCCTTGACCAATGTCCTGTTGTTCATGAGCCTGTCTGGTTGTGTTGGTAGTTTCAGGAGGGAGGGTAAATCTGGCCCCTGCAACTCCATCCTGGGTGCACCCATGGCGGATGGGCTGTACCACGGGTGGAACAGGAGAGACGGTTCTGAGCACAGGGCAGGCAGGGGTCTCAGAATTTCTCTCTGCTGTCTTTTTTCATAGGCAGGAGTTGGGGAGGGAGGAGGCCTAAGGAGACAAGAGAATACAGGGGAGAGGGGAAAGCCAGAGCATCAGGGGACCCTGCGTGATGTCAGCAGAACAGAGGCCCAGAAGCCACTTGACCAGAGGGCCGGGTGAGCCCCAGCACAGCTCTGGCATTCAGGCTGTGGTCCATGCCTAGGTGGGATGACCAGGTCCTCGCTTTGGATCGCCAGGGACACATGATTCCCTGGGTCTACCCCACTGAGATTACCCTCCATAACCCTTCTTTCAAAGTTACCCATCTTCTCAGGCCCCAGTGCTGGATCAGTCCATCCAAGGCCAGCCTCTCGGCCTTGGTCCTGCCAGCCTCTCTAGTTCACAAGCCTGAGAACAGTCTGTTTGTTTGGGTAAAGTCAGAATCCCTCAACAATTCTCTGTCCTGAAATTCTCAAGAACTTGTTTGTTTTTAACTTGAGCCTCTGCCTGGAAAATCTGAGTGACTTTAGCAACGAAACCCTCGACACCAGTGCGTGCATGCATGCTAAGTCACTTCACTTGTGTCCAACTCTTTGTGATCCCATGGACTGTGGCCTGCGAGGCTCCTCTGTCCCTGAGATTCTCCAGGCAAGGATACTGAAGTGGGCAACCATCCCGTTCTCTGGGGGAATCTTCCCTACCCAGGGATCAAACTCGGGTCTCTTTATGTCTCCTGCAGGTAGGTTCTTTACCACTAGGGAAGCCCCCAGCATCAGTAGGATATTCAAATGAACCACACAGACCACCGGCCCCCACCTTTCTGTGCACTTCATCAGGACGTGCAGGGCATTCTGAGCACAGGGCAGGCAGGGGTCTCAGAATTTCTCTCTGCTGCCTTTTTTCATAGGCAGGAGTTGGGGAGGGAGGAGGCCTAAGGAGACAAGAGAATACAGGGGAGAGGGGAAAGCCAGAGCATCAGGGGACCCTGCGTGATGTCAGCAGAACAGAGGCCCAGAAGCCACTTGACCAGAGGGCCGGGCGAGCCCCAGCACAGCTCTGGCATTCAGGCTGTGGTCCATGCCTAGGTGGGATGACCAGGTCCTCGCTTTGGATCGCCAGGGACACATGATTCCCTGGGTCTACCCCACTGAGATTACCCTCCATAACCCTTCTTTCAAAGTTACCCATCTTCTCAGGCCCCAGTGCTGGATCAGTCCATCCAAGGCCAGCCTCTCGGCCTTGGTCCTGCCAGCCTCTCTAGTTCACAAGCCTGAGAACAGTCTGTTTGTTTGGGTAAAGTCAGAATCCCTCAACAATTCTCTGTCCTGAAATTCTCAAGAACTTGTTTGTTTTTAACTTGAGCCTCTGCCTGGAAAATCTGAGTGACTTTAGCAACGAAACCCTCGACACCAGTGCGTGCATGCATGCTAAGTCACTTCACTTGTGTCCAACTCTTTGTGATCCCATGGACTGTGGCCTGCGAGGCTCCTCTGTCCCTGAGATTCTCCAGGCAAGGATACTGAAGTGGGCAACCATCCCGTTCTCTGGGGGAATCTTCCCTACCCAGGGATCAAACTCGGGTCTCTTTATGTCTCCTGCAGGTAGGTTCTTTACCACTAGGGAAGCCCCCAGCATCAGTAGGATATTCAAATGAACCACACAGACCACCGGCCCCCACCTTTCTGTGCACTTCATCAGGACGTGCAGGGCCGTCTGTGCTGAGGCAGAAGACTGGCCCCCAGGGAAGTTCAGCCTCTGCTGGTGGTGGCCTGGCTTCTTTCCTAGTGCTTCCACAACATGGGACAGGGCCCAGCCCCTATTCTCCTGGACCGATGTGTCTGGCTGTTGGTCTCCTTAGACCACATGACAGGCCCAGTCACCCCACACCAGGCCGAGACTGCCTCCCTCTTGGGGTCTCCCTTGGCCTGAGCATACTGCAGGGCCCGGGATGCCGGCCTTCCTTCGCTGGCCTCCAGAGGACGAAGACAAGCATCCAGGCTCCTCTGCCAACGGTGGCTGCCCCATGTTCACTGGGGCTGTGACAGCCCAGTGCCCTGTCAGCACTGGCCTCTGCGGGTGAGTGTGCTTGGTTTCTCCCTGCTGGTGGGTATGGTTGGATTTTAGAGTCATTGAGGGCCCCAAGGATCATCAACTAAGACACACCCACACTGGACGCTCAGCCTGAGAGGTCTTCCCAAGCCCTCAGTCTGAACGCAGGCTGGCCTGGCTGGAGGAGGGCCGATGCTGATCGTCATCTTTGGCCCTGAGCCAGTACCTCAGGGACACAGCCACCCCAGCTGTTCCTGCCCATTCCATGGGGGGTGCTGTTCACCACGATCTGTGTCTCAGCTGCCCTCCACCCTGCAGGGTTCCCAGGCCCCAGACAGCTAGGAGACACAGCTCCTCACCTTTCTCTTTTGAGTACCTGCTGCATGCAGGGAAGATGGAATGAGGCCCAATGAGTCCTACTGCAGGAGATTATGCCTGTCAGAGGATGGAAGGCCAGTATCCTCCTGACGGCTGGTACTGGAGCCTGGGGTACCGTACATCGGCTCAGTGCCTTGCAGCTGTGATCTTGTCCCAGCTGGCATTTTGATCATCCCCATTCCACAGATGGAGAAGGAGGCTCAGAGGGTTTGTCCGCTTGCTCAGACTCCCACAGCCAGACAGGTGCCGGCCGTCATGGTAAAATACCAGATCAGTCCCAGCAAGAGACAGGCAGGGAGGGTACACAGAGGAAGTGGCCTTGATCTAGGCTCTGGGGATGGGCTTGTGGACGGAGAACAGAGAGGAAGGGCAGAAACAAAGGGCATAGACGAATCAGGGTGCTGGCCATCCACTGAGCCCGGCCCTGGGGTATGTGGCAGGGGCAGGATGGGCTCAGGTCTGGGTACCCCCCGCCCCAACCCCAGGTCGCAGAGGTGTGGAAGGTATTCTGCTAGGTAGTGACTCCCTTCATGGGGCTAGACCTGCTGGGGCCTGAAGCTGGTTATAAAGAGAAATCTAAAACATGTTTGTGGGTGAGTCAGTAGCTGGGAGCACACAAAGAAACAGGCCTCTTGGAGGTCTTCCCTCAGCATCTGCAAACCGGGTGGCCGCCCACGCCTTGCTTGCTGGACGGCCAGGACCACAGTGACCCAAGGACCAGTGGGAGCAGGTTTGCTGTGTCGCAGGGTGCCTTCCTGCGGGACCTAGCCTCACTGTTTTGTCTACAGTGCTGGAGGGGGTGGGGGAAGGGACTTTGGCCCAGGCTACTTCTGAGACCTTGTTCCCAACCACAGACGGGGTGGGTTGGTCGGAAAATATTCCTTTCCTGAGACATAGAAGCTCAGCCTCTTTGAATCACTCGGCCACTTCCTTCCTCTGTGTGTCTTACGCACACTGGCTGGGGGACCGGGCGGGTTCAGGGTGTGTTGTTGTTGCTTGTTTTTAAGTTTATGTCTACCGTCTTGTTCCTTTTCAAGTTGCACGAGAGGGGTGGAGTTCGTCCTAAGAGGCCTTTGTCTCTGAAGCGGATGTCAGAGATGACTTGGGTTTTCTCTGCAAGTGAAAAGCCTCTGCTTGTGAGAATGAACAGGAAGGAGGGTCTCCTTAGGGCCACAGGTAAGGACCTTCACAGGTGACATCATGCTTAGTCTCAAATCAGTCTCAAGATGCAGGTAAGACAGGTAAAGAATGTGAGGACCAGGAAAGCTGTGGTTGCATCTTGGAGCCACTGTTTCCTGCCTCTTAAGTCCAAGTTGTTCCTGGACATCCATGGGCCATGTCAACATTCCCTCCAGTGTCTGTGTGCCTGGCACCCAGTCCCCCCCCCCACCCCCCA
>SJYC01119972.1:0-30560 GCA_006408675.1 Madoqua kirkii
TCTTTAGGTAAACAGAATACAAAGGGGTATCTCCAACATCCTTGGCTGTGACTCACAGGAGATGACACAATTCACATGGCAACCCCATACACACACACACACACACACAATTGTACATATGTATATATGCATGTGTGTATAAACATGTGTACATGTGTAGACAAATGTTTATCTATAATGGAGACAATTTTCACAAGAAACACTGGCTTGTATGTGCCCCGCACTCAGCCTCTGTGTGATACATGCCCATTTTCTGTATAGTTGCACACACACAAACATAAATGTGAATTGAATCTATGACTGATGCAAAATTTAGGAAACATCAACTCGCCCTGTGTGTGATACACTTGATGTGTGATCCACCCCATTTCCTGCCAGCTATCTCCTGCTGAACTGTGTCCATACATTAGAAATCACAGTTGATGTGTCGATGGTTGGCAAGCACTGAAAGGGAAGCGGTTGTGTTGGTGGGCCTCATAGTCCCGCACCCGATCCCCTGGCACCTGTACTCCATGCAGTCAGGCATACTTCCTTGCCAACGCTTGTTGTAATTTGACTTTTATTCTAGTTGGATCTAGTCTAGTAAGTGTGAACTAGTATCAGTTGTGGATTTGATTTGTACTTCCCTGTCAGTTAATCATGTTGAACATCTTATGACTTCTTTGTTGAAATATCTATTCAGATCCTTTGCCCATTTTTAATTGGGTTGTTTGAGTTTTTGTTGTTGAGATGTCACGGTTCTTTGTATATTCTGAATGCAAGTTCCTTATCAGATACACAATTTGCAGTTTTTTCCCTCCCATTCTGTGGGTTGTCTTACTTTTGTTGCCTTTGCTTTTGGTGCTGTATGTAGTCTAACCCAAGGTAATGAAGATTTTTTTCTGTTTCTTTCTAAGAGTTTTATAGTTTTAGGTATTTCATTTGGATTGATGTTTCATTTGGAGTCAATTTTTGTATACCATGTGACACCTCAACAACTGATAGAGTCATTTCCTAAGCAGGTTGATAAGAAGTCTAGGGGTCCCCAAGGAAAGAGGGGTCTGGAATTCTCAAGGAGGAAGAAAGAACAAACCTTTTTTCCTCTATATTCCTTAGGATTATATAACAATAATGTATCCTGCCTGAGGACAGTCTCTGGATTAAACCTTCTGGCTAATTCTGTTATCTTAAAATGTAAATTATGGGAGTAAGCCTGGTCTTTACAAGGATTATATAACAATATATTCTGCTTGAGGACAGTCTCTGGATTAAACCTTTTGGCTAATTCTGTTATCTTAAAATGTAAATTATGTAAAAATGTCTGGTGAGGTCTTTACAACCTCCAGACATTCTTTGGATTCATTGGAGAGTATATAACTCCATTGCTAACACTAGCAAGGGGGTACTCTTTCTACTCTCTTCTGATGTCTATGTCAGAAGCTTTCCCTATCTCCTTTATACTTTAACAAAACTTTATTACAGAAAAGCTCTGAGCGATCAAGCCTCGTCTCTGGCCCTGGACTGAATTCTTCTCCTCTGGAGGCCAATAATCCTGGCATCTTTGCGTGGTTCAACAATAACCTTTCAAACCAAAGGGACTTCAACTGATTGGGTGAGGCCCATCTGTTTTCCAGAGGATAATCTGCTTTACTCAAAGTGTACTGATTCAAATGTTAATCACATCTAAACAATATATTCACATATATATCCATATATACATATGTATGTATGTGTGTGCTTAGTCCCTCAGTCATGTCCAACTCTTTGCGAACCTTTGGACTGTATCCTGCCGGGCTCCTCTATCCATGGGATTCTCCAGGCAAGAATACTGGAATGAGTTGCCATGCCCTTCTCCAGGGAATCTTCACAACCCAGGGATCGAATTGTGTCTATTGTGTCTGTTGCACTGCAGGTAGATTCTTTACCCTTTGAGCCATCAGGGAAACCTATATATGTGTATATGTGTGTGTGTGTGTGTGTGTGTATGTATGTATATATATATATATATATACATACATAGGGCTATTTTAATGCTTAATTTTAGCTTTACTCTCTTGGAACTTTTCCTTGAGGAAATGGTATAATTAAACACAATTTGGCATTATTCTTAACTCACTATCACATGTCTCATTTCAGAATAGTCCACAAGTGTCAAGAGATTTCATAAATAAGCAAAGCTTCACTTTGCCATTTGGGCAAAAGCAAAAGTCATTCCTTGGTTGCTCTCCATGTAGCAATATGTACTTCATCTTAGGGGGAAAATATGGGGCAAACAACTGCCAAAAAATTGCAAGAAAAAAAGAAAATTGGCAAAAAATTCCCGCCAAAACACAGCATCTCAAAACTTGGGACATTCTTTCCCAAGTGAAAATGTATTAATTCACAACATGGGTATAGGATAAATTAATACATTATTCCCCATGGCTTCCCTGGTGATTCAGAGGTTAAAGTGTCTGCCTCCAATGCGGGAGAATCCGGTTCGATCCCTGGGTCAGAAAGATCCCCTGGAGAAGGAAATGGCAACCCACTCCAGTATTCTTGCTTGGAGAATCCCCTGAATGGAGGAGCCTGGTAGGCTGTATACAGTCCATGGGTCACAAAGAGTTGGACACGACTGAGTGACTTCAACTTCACCTTTACCTTCATATATATATATATCAAGCCCCCATACATATATATATATATATACATACATACATATATATATATATATATATATATATATATGCTGCTGCTAAGTCGCTTCAGTTGTACATATACTGTGTGCCTGAGCAGGTGGGGCAAATTATGGACAACAGATAAGATATAAAAAACAAAAAAGCCCAACTGCCATTTCTGAAGAGCCTGGAGCAAAGCACATGTCCCCTGTGCACACAGCACCACTCAACACAAATCACCTAAGCCCCACTCCAGCCCCACCCCAGCCCCACCCTGACCCTCACCCCATATAAGAAACCAGCTCACCACCACCCACACCTCAGGGAGCAAGTAAGGGAACCTGTTGTTTATTCTCACTGACCCCCCTTCCCCACTGCTGTAGCAGAGACTCCCAGTAAAGGCTTGCCTAAATCTCTTGTCTGGCCTCTAATCAATTTCTACTGATTAAGAAGGCCAAGAACCCTGGTCTGTAGTTGGGAGGAGCCCAGTCATAGGCCTTGAGCAGCAAAAGGCACTCTGGTCCTGGCTGGAGGCCTCCACAACCTTCTAGGTCTGCAGGTGGGTCCCACACCCTGATGGCCTAGGACCCCTACTCATGGCCACCCTTATCCTGGGTGTCTTGGCCCAAGCAGAGGTATGAAACATGAGACAGGGTCGGTTTGGGGCCCACTTTGGGAGATATGAAGCAGAGCTCAAGGGGAAAAAAGAAGCTGAAGAATCACACTTGAACTGGGCCCCACGTTGACTCTGATCGGCTTCTAAGTGCAAAGAAACGCTGCTCTTTCCACCCTAAGCAGCTGCATCCTCCTCGGGCTGGTGGCTTAGCAGGGAGATGAGACCCAGGTCCTTTCCAGTCCTCTCAGCCTAGTCCCAGCTGAGTAGCGCCCAGTGGGCATCAACATGACCTCATCCAGATGCCGAGTGCCTCTCCAGGCCCCACCCCTCGGCCTCTGGAGGTATCGGGATACTTGTCACTTCTCAGGGCACACTGGCCCTTCTCTGGTCCCCGCTGGGGCATGCTGCTGAGGTCAGCGTCTGTGTGCCTGGTGTCCAGCCACTCTTGGCTCTGCCCACCTCCACGTCCTGTAGCACCAGCAGCATCACTCAATAGCTGTTTGCACACACCTGATGCAGTGCTTCTTTCCTGAGGATGTGATGTGATTCTGCTGCTGCTGCTAAGTCGCTTCAGTGCAACCCCAGAGACAGCAACGCACCAGGCTCCCCTGACCCTGGGATTCTCCAGGTAAGAACACTGGAGTGGGTTGCCATTTCCTTCTCCAATGCATGAAAGTGAAAAGTGAAAAGTGAAAGTGAAGCCTCTCAGTCTCTCCTAGCGACCCCATGGACTGCAGCCCATCAGGCTCTCTGTCCATGGGATTTGCCAGGCAAGAGTACTGGAGTGGGTTGCCATTGCCTTCTCTGTGTAATCTTGCAAAGGGACTCAAAACAGTGAAGGCAAGTGACAAAGGAGGGTTTGTGACCAAAGAAACAAGCTCATCAAGAAGCACAATTTCAGGCTAGGGCTGTCCACTCACACAGTGGGCCGTGTCTGCTGCTGGAAAGCAGGATTCTGCTTCATTTTCTTAATATTTTTTTTGATGTGGACCATTTTAGAAGTTTTTGTTGAACTTGTTGCAATATTGCTTCTGCATGTGGACTTTAGTTCCCTGACCAGGGATCAAACTTGCACCCCATGCATTGAAAGGTGAAGTATTTTTAATTTTTATTTATTTATTTATTTTTGGCTGCACTCAGTCTTCATTGCTATTCAGGCTTTTCTCTAGTTGCAGCAAGGAGGGGCCACTCTCTAGATGTGGTGCATGGGCTTCTCTTGTTGCGGAGCACAGGTTCTAGAGCACAGACTCAGTAGTTGTGGCACACAAGTTTAGCTGCTCTGCTGCATATGGGATCGTCCTGTACCAGGGATTCAATCCACGTCTCCTGAATGGCAGGCGAATTCTTTACCACTGAGCCACCAGGGATGCCCAGAAGGCAGTCTTAACCAATGAACCCCCAGGGAGTTCCCAGAATTCTGCTTTTGATGTTGTATTTGATATGCACACAGTCAGCTCACATGGGTGCAGAAGTTCTCACTGGGCATCTTCATCTGGGCTCACACCAGCCAGGACACCCAAACAACACACACACTCTGCAGGTGGGCGGATGCTGCCTTGGAGTGTGGGTGACCAGACCCCAGTTCCCTGCCTCACTGTTCCCTTTTCCTAAATCTGGTTTCCACCCCTTTTCAGATTGCTTTCCACGTCCTTCTATCATGCATGTGTAAAGTCTATTCACAACTTTATCAAAACATTTCTTTGGGAAAAAGTGGGCTCGGGAAGAAAGTGTGAACGTTGAGTCCTGTTTTTCCAAAAGACTCTCCATCGCACCCCCACTGGACACAGTCATTTTCACAAGCTGCTTGGGAATTTCCTGTTTATTTACCCGGGCTTCCAGACAAACCGGGACTCAGGCCCCGCCCCGCCTCCCCCCACAGCAGTCAACTTGGCCCAAGGAGCCGTCTGGGCCGGGGAGCTAAGAGTGACTCACCTCAAACCTTCCCACTCCAGCGGCCCCTGCCCACCGTGGGCTGCAGCAGATGGAGGCTCCTGGCACCTGGGACCAGAGGGAAACCCCCACAGGACACCTTCCAGCAAGAGAGAGGAGACAACCAGATCTCAGCCTGGAACAGAGCAGGCCTGTCCCCCCTCTATCCTCCCTGCAGCAGAATTGGGGGGTGGCTGTGGAGGAAGGACTGTACCCTCCTTTCAATAGCTAAGTCAGAGGTCTCTCTTGGTAACAGTCACATTGCACTTGAAAATATGTGGGTTATTTTCAAATATCTTTTGATATTAATTTCTAATATAATTCCACTGTGATAAGAGAACAGACTGTATGATTTCATCACCTTTAGACCAGGAAATTTTTGCACCTTGATTTACGCCCCTGGATATGTTCCAGTGTCTCCTGATTCATAGGCTATGGGAACTTGAATAGAATTTGTATCCTGCTGTTGTGTGAAAGTTGTATAGATCTTTATTATATTGAATTGGTTCATGGTGCTTTTCAGATCTAACTATATACTTCTACTTCTCTGTCTATGCTTTCTATTAATTTTCTGTGACTCTGATATTGAAACGCCAGTTAAAAATCTTAATTTATTTACTTAAAAAATAATTGTAATATGTAGTGAAACTATATGTGACTTTGTTCTGTATTTTCCAAGCTTCCTGTAAATGTTATCATACTTTCATAATTTTAAAAAGAAGGAAAAAGAAATGTGCCCCTGAGATGGGCATAATGTGTACACAGGAGATCCCCAGAGAAACCAGAGACACCTCCCTGGGCAGACATGCTAGCAGGCATGGACATGCACATGTGCACACACATGCACACTACACACATGCGAAGGCACACACACACACACACACACACACACAGAGGCACTCATTCCCCTCAGCCGAGGCCTCCTGTACACTCACTTCCTCTTCCTTTCATGAAGGCCACATCACAGCCAGGCTTGTGGCTGCCCTGCCAGGCCTGACATTGGCAGTCTTTTCTCTCGGAGTCTTGTAGGCAAGAGCATCAGACATGCCAGCCTCACCCCTACATCCACCCTGGGGGCAGGGAGAGGGTTGTAGGAAGGGGTGGTCCCTTCCCTGCGGCTGCCCCTCCCCTTGCCTGTGGCCTCTGAGCCCATTTTGAGCCCCTGCTGCTCTGCTCTGCTATTTCTCAGACTTCAGTAGGTAATTCCACAGTCAGGAGGGAGCAGCCTCCATGGTCCAGGGCTGCAGAGGCCAGGAGGTAGATGGTCCCTCGGAACAGGAAGCCACAGCGCCCTCAGCTAGTGCGTCCTGGGTCCCCCACGCCCCCAGCCCCACCAAGCTCACTCTGCCCACAGGCCTGTGGCCAGCCAGGCAGTCCAGTGATGGATGATCAGCAGTGACAGGTTCTCTTCAATTCTTTCCTTTCTCCCAGGTTGATTTCCATCTCAAGAGAAGTCCCAAGATTCAGAGGATTCAGATAGGAAGAGAGATGAATTCTAGGAATGGAGTTTTCATGATGGTTTAACATCAACATAAGCGGAGATGGTCCTTCTCCCACCTCTGTGCCTGGGTAGTTGAAGGGGACACCTGTCCCTCAGGTCACTAAGTTGGGCTTGCCAGAGAAAATCCTGATGCCCACATGCTGTGGACTATGTGACAACCCTGCACTCACAATTCCTACCTTAAGCCCTAATCTCCTAGGTTATGGGATGAAGAGGGGGCCTTTGGGAGGTCATGAGGTGGGGTCTTCATGAATGGGATTGGTGTCCTTTAAGGACAGCCCAGAGGAACTTCCTTGGTGGTCCAGTGGCTAAGAGTCTGGCCCCCAGTGCCGAGACTGTAGGTTTGATCCAACATGACACATGTCGTGCGGCGTGGCCAAGAATAAATAAATAAATAAAATACTAGGAAGTGGGCTCTCACCACACATGACCCTGCTAGCACCTTGATCGTGGGACTTCCCAGTCTCCAGAAATCTGCTGTTTATAAGCTGCTCAGGCTCTGGAATTCTGTTCTAGCAGCCCCAACAGACTACTACACCAGTTAAATTTGAGTGGAAAGTCAACAGAAAGCTGTTGTTAGTATACGTATGTTCTAAATGTTGTCTTCATCATTGATCAGGAATTCAGATTCAGCTGGGTATCCTACATTTTATTTTTTCTTTCTAATCTGGCCACCCTACCCAGACCTTCTGTCTGAGGCTCGTTTCTCCTCCAAGAAGCAGCTGACTGGCGGATGTGTGCAGCCCTCTTCCCACAGGCTCTCTACCCTGCCAGGGGTCGCTACTGGTTGGTCCTCCCCCTTCATCAGTCCTCCCAGCCCTGCTGTTCTTCATTCTGCCCAGCTGGCCCTCCCCACACCATCCGGCCCTGAGCCTTCGGGGACTGGCCTCCAGTGCTCTTGAAAGGTGTGCACCCTAGCTGTCCCTCTGTCCTTGCTGTCCCCTGGCCTTGCTTCCAGCTCCTCCACCCTCTCTGGGCCTCTCCTCCAGCAGAGGTTCACTGAGCACTTTCTCAGCTCCAGGCCAGGTGGAGCGGGGAGCAGTGGGGGGAAGCAGGACTCCAGGGCCCAGGCCATCTACAGGGTTTGCAGAGGGCCTTCTCCTTGCTGTGTTCTCACATGAGGGGAGGGGGGAGGTGGAGGGAGGTGGAAGGAGAGAGAGAGAGAAGCAGCTCTGGCCTCTTCTTATAAGGACATTAATCCCATCACAAGCTCCCCACCCCATGACCTAATCACCCCAGAGGTCCCACCTCCAAATGCCTCATATTGGGGCACAGAATTTCCACATATGAATTTTGATGGGGACCCAAATATTCTGTTCATCACCATCTGTAACAGAAAGCAAAGATAAAGGAGCAGCGCAACTATTACCCGACCACTTTCAGGAGACAGGGATCCCCAGCAAGCGTTCTTCACAGCCAAGTTCTGCTCAGAGACCCGCTGCCTTCCCCTGAGGCATGATTTTCACCATCTACCCTGGGGCATCTGGGAGTCCAGGGCATCCACAGGAGATGAAACCCAATGGGTTTCATCCATGGTCACAAAACACCTGCCATTACATTACCTGCAGCAGGAAATAAGCACAAGCATTGACCAAGTGGGAAAGGGCCCTAGGGGTTTTTATGGAGGGTGTGGTGAAGCTGCTGCTGCTGCTGCTGCTGCTGCTAAGTCGCTTGAGTCGTGTCCGATTTTGTGTGACCCCATAGACGGCAGCCCACCAGGCTCCCCCGTCCCTGGGATGTGGTGGGGAGGAACCTTCAAAAAATATTCAAAGGTTAAAGCTACTTTTAAAACATTTTTCCTATTAGAAAAAAAAAATTTTTTTTCCTTTAGAGGCAGTGATTTATGATTTTACCTATTGCATCTCTCTTTCAAGCACCCAGAGAAGAACTTTTTAACACATGGTATCAAAAAATCTAACTGATGGCATTGATCATTTTTAAATAAAAATTTGTTTTTGAAGTGGATTGCTTTGTGTCATTATTCATTTTGTTTCTCAGCAGGGAAATGAATGGATCTGGCATATCCCCAACCCTCTTATTGGTGGCAAAGAGATTGGTCTTTGTTTTATCATAAACAAAACGTTGAGGACTTCCTTGGTGGTCCAGTGGTTAAGACTTCACCTTCTATTGCAGATAATAGGGGTTTGATCCCTGGTCAGGGAGCTAAGATCTCATGTTTTGCAACAAAAACCCAAAACATAAAACAGAAGCAAAAAGAGACAACTCATTGGAAAAGACTCTGATGCTGGGAAAGACTGAAGGCAGAAGGAGAAGGTGATGGCAGAGGATGAGATAGCTAGATGGCATCACTGACTCAATGGACCTAAATTTGAGCAAACTCCAGGAGATAGTGGAGGACAGGGAACCCTGGCATGCTATAGTCCCTGGGGTCGCAGAATTGGGCATGACTTACAGATTGAACAACAATTGTAACAAATTTAATAAAGACTTTAAAAACAATCCACATCAAAAAAAATCTTTAAAAAAATTGTGTGTTGAGTCCAAACTTCTGATTTAATTACTGTTGGGTGCACCACAATCCGTTACATATTTCAGATCACAGAGCACAAACACCAGCGAAATCTAGACCTACAGAATTAACCAGCCAAAAGATTAGGTTTGAAAGATGTGCATGGTTGGTTTGCTAAAGACAACTTGCAGAGGTTTTTGTCCCCCTCTGTGTGTAGGAAACAAAAGGATGAAAACCCTGCTGTGGATCTTCTGGCAGGCCTGAAGTCTCAGGAAAGGGCACTTTGCCTGAGGGACCCTCCTTCACAGCCTCCCTGGAGCCTCAGGTCCTGACCACCAGGGGGCAGAGCTGGACACGCCGTGGTGCCTACGTGGCCACCTAGTCTGTCTCCAGGAAGGCTGGCAGGTTACCTTCCCTCTTTTCTAGAAGAAAATACAAAACTCACATGTAATCTCCAGCTGGGTCAACTGTGAAGGGCAGAATGAATACATTTACTACTGTAGATGTTTAAAATGATTAATCAAAATATTTAGAATTAGTCACCAATCCAAAGGACACCTTAGCCCCCAGTTGGGGCAGTGCCATTTACACTTTCCAGGACTCTTTCCAGGTGGCACTGGTGATAAAGAATCTGCTTGCCAATTCAGGAGACATAAGGGATGAGGGTTTGATCCCTGGGTAGAGAAGATTCCCTGGAGAAGAAATGGCAACCCACTCCAGTATTCTTGAGAATCCCATGAACAGAGGAGCCTCATGGGCTACAGTCCGTGGGGTGCGAAGAGTCTGATGCAACTGAAGTGATTTAGCACAGCACACATAGGACCCATCACCTTCTCTGAGTCGCTTGCTTGTCTTTTGGGCTCTCTGTCCTTTCCTCCCAACCCTCCTCCTCAGGTGGCCAGGCTTCTAGAAGCAAAGGACACACACAAATCCCATACATTCCTGAGTCCCACACACTTCTGACCCTGTTTCCACCCTGAGCAGTCATTCCACCAGCTGTGCTGCTTTTACTGAGATCTGTAAGTCCAAGCGTTCGGACCACACATTTGGACCTCCTGCATATCAGGGCTCTGCCAGGGCGGAGGGGGCTCTAGGCAGGAAGGACTATCCCCATCACTTTGCCAGGGGGCCTTGACCACTTCCCTGGGGCTTGTTCTAAGACACCTCTCCTGCCAGAATGAGACCATGTGCCAACCCTTGGTAGAGAGTGCAGACAGTGCTATGCATAGTTGTGTGTTCCGCTCAGACAGGCATGCGGCAGAGACAGTGGAGTGCAGTGCAGGGTGGGCCATGCTGTCTTCCTGGGGGCAGCCTGGGGTGGGGCAAGGACTTGCATTTGGGGCCCCCAAGCAGGTGTTTCATCGACAGGTGGAGATCCATCAACCCAGAGAGGATGCTCCTCTTGGCCCCCCACCTCCAGTGCAGTCCAGCACCACCAGCTGCTGGACACATGGCCTTCCTGAGACCCCCAAGCTTCTCCTCTCCCTGAGGGCATGTCTGGGACAAATGTGGAACTCAGGGCCGGTGGATGGCGCTGTGTGCAGCCCAAGGTGGATGTTGTTACTCTCAGTGGGCCACGATTTCTTGGTCCATGAGCTGCCATGATGATCCTCTGTGGTGGTGTAAGAGTGGCCAGGCCATGCCAGGACATCCCCAAGCCTCCTGCAGGGGCTCCCTGAAGCCTCCCGTGGTCCTGGGACCCAGGGTGGATGTGGCCACTGCCATGAAGCAATTGTCATTGTCCATCCTCTTGCCAGGAGCTTCTACAGTAATTGGTCACTGCCCCTTTCCTGACCCAGGGGCAGGAAGCTGGTCTGTCTTCTTCCCAGGTGGGTCGCCAGCATGGGTGTGCCCAGCACAGAGCAGTCTCCTGGTCAGGTCAGGTCAGTGTTTCTGTAAGGAATGCTCACTTCACCTGCTGGAATACCCTTAACCCCTTCTCCGTCTGATACAACTCTCCACTCATCCAGAGATTCCTGCTTGGAGCCCAGCCAGACTCTGGGAAATGCAGAGAGGGTCCTCAGCCCCATTCCCTGGGCAGCTGCCTGCTGGGCTCACCTGGCACACAGAGGAGAGCTTCTTTTCCACATGGAGGGGAAAGGTGCCATCACACCCATGGGTTGTGCCCACTGGGCATTGGGCAAAATCAGACAGACATTCTGATGTCCCAGAGTCAAAGATGCAAGCACGGAGATGTGCTTGTATGAGTGTGGCCTGAGCAGAGAACAGACAGAGCTCAGCTTCCAGGAGAAAGGGAGGCATGGGGAGAGGGCACAGGCAAGAAAGACAGATGGCACAGCTCTGTGCAAACACAGCACGGGGCCTGCCCAGCCCTGTGCTTCTACACACATGCCCACTCAGGTGTGTGAAAGTCTGTATATGCCAGGAGTCCACATCCACTCAGGCTGCTCCAGGGATGGGGTTGGTTGGAAGTTCGAGGGGGCTATTGCACAGGGATCCAGAAAAGATGGACTGGATTTGCTCATGTCTCAAGTAACCAAAACCATTGCTGGTGGGACTGGAAATCCAATAAACATATTTAGAAACACTATTTGGAATTTTTTTCTTTTTTTGGCCTTGCAAGATGTGGGATCTTAGTTTTCCAGCCAGGGATTGAACCCACACGCCCTGAGTTGGAGGCGTGGTCTTAATCACTGGATTGCCAGGTAAGTCCCTGGAAATTTCTAATAAGGTGAAAAATATACTTATTCTGTGGGCCAGGAATTTTGCTTCTTTTGTATTTATCCAGAAGAAATGAAACCTAGTGTCCACAAAACATTCATAAAGGCACATGGTGGCTTTATTCATAATATCCCAACTGGAAGCAACATGTTCACCAACAGAAAACTGGATACACAAATTGTGGTACAGTCACATTTTCCAGCAATAAAACAGCTACAAATGACCAAGGCCCACATCAATCTGGGTGAATCCCCAAAACCTGTACAACAAATGAGAACTGGCCCCAAACAGGACATATTTGGATTCCCTTTGTGTGTTTGTAAGAACAGCGCAAATCTAGAACGGCCTGGATAAGAGCTTATTGAGGTAGTGTCCAGGGAGTAGACATTTGTCAAAACGTGCCCAACTGTAGTTGAATTTGTTACAGTATTGCTTCTGTTTTTTGTTTTGTTTTGTTTTGTATTTTTTGGCCCAGAGGCATGTGGTATCTTAACTCCCTGACCAGGGATCTAACCTGCACCTCCTGTATTGGAAGGTGAAGCCTCAACCACTGGACCACCAGGAAAGTCCCAATTTTTTGGATTTTGAAGGTAACCTGTGAGCCATTTGGGCCTCCCAGGTGGTGCTAGTGGTAAAGAATCTGCCTGCCAATGCAGCAGGTTCAATCCTTGGGTCGGAAGTTCCCCTGAAGGAGGGCAAGGCAACTCACTCCAGTACTCTTGCTTGGAGAATCCCACGGACAGAGGAGCCTGGCGAGCTACAGTCCATGTGGTAGCAAAGAACTGGACACAACTGAAGCAATTTAGCACATACACATGCATGTGGGCCATTTGGCTGTACCCTCCCAAAGCCTTTACCAAGGAACCTGTAAGGCCACCAGGTATGGGTGGGGGCCCCTGACTTCATCTCCTAACAGACCCAACAGCACTCAGTGTTTGAGGCCAAAGCAAGGCTGCAGGGAGCCCAGGGGGCAGATCACAAAGCAGAGAGCTGTGTTCTGGACAAAGCCAAACCCTCCTCTCTGCACATGACAATTCCTCTTTCCAAGAAACAGCTCCTGGCTACTACTGGGTCTCGGTGGGGACTGAACGGCTGGCTGGGATGTCAGCAAAATGCAGTCCTGAGCTCAGTACATGATGGACTGAGTGTGAGCTGGCCACCCTTCCATGAAGTCAGGTCTACATGGCGGCTTTCTGTCATCTCATGGAGGTGATGCGTGGGAGCCTAAGAAAATTCAGAAGGCACATGTCAGTTGAGTGAACAGGTAGCTCAAACCCTGTAACATGTCCTCTTGCTTGTGAACTCTTTTCCCTCCATTGGCACCTCCTGGGACGTTCCCAGGGACCAGATGGTCAAGGCAGCCTGATTTCAGATTGTTCTCCGTGATGCACTTCTCTGCTGAGAGCGGGCTATAAGGTCATGACAGCTCCAATGTCAAGTGTCCCTGGAAGAAAGCAGGGAAGGGAAATCATCCCCAAGGATGGCACTTGAGCAGAATGACTGATTAGTGCTTTTCTGGATTGAAAGACGGCCAGAAGTATTCATGTATACAAGTGATTCTTCCCCTTCCCCTACCACTTTGGGGATCTTTGGCAATGTCTGGCAACATTTTTGTTGGTCATATTTAGGTGGAGGGAGCTACTGGCCTCTAGGGGGTAGAGGTCAGCCAGGGACATTGCTGCACTTCTTATAGTGCATACAGGACTTTCCCCTAAAAAAAAGGATGGTCTAACCCCAAATGTGATTAGCGACACTGTAGAGAAATCAAGGTTCAATCCTTGGGTCGGAAGTTCCCCTGAAGGAGGGCAAGGCAACTCACTCCAGTACTCTTGCTTGGAGAATCCCACGGACAGAGGAGCCTGGCGAGCTACAGTCCATGTGGTAGCAAAGAACTGGACACAACTGAAGCAATTTAGCACATACACATGCATGTGGGCCATTTGGCTGTACCCTCCCAAAGCCTTTACCAAGGAACCTGTAAGGCCACCAGGTATGGGTGGGGGCCCCTGACTTCATCTCCTAACAGACCCAACAGCACTCAGTGTTTGAGGCCAAAGCAAGGCTGCAGGGAGCCCAGGGGGCAGATCACAAAGCAGAGAGCTGTGTTCTGGACAAAGCCAAACCCTCCTCTCTGCACATGACAATTCCTCTTTCCAAGAAACAGCTCCTGGCTACTACTGGGTCTCGGTGGGGACTGAACGGCTGGCTGGGATGTCAGCAAAATGCAGTCCTGAGCTCAGTACATGATGGACTGAGTGTGAGCTGGCCCACCCTTCCATGAAGTCAGGTCTACATGGCGGCTTTCTGTCATCTCATGGAGGTGATGCGTGGGAGCCTAAGAAAATTCAGAAGGCACATGTCAGTTGAGTGAACAGGTAGCTCAAACCCTGTAACATGTCCTCTTGCTTGTGAACTCTTTTCCCTCCATTGGCACCTCCTGGGACGTTCCCAGGGACCAGATGGTCAAGGCAGCCTGATTTCAGATTGTTCTCCGTGATGCACTTCTCTGCTGAGAGCGGGCTATAAGGTCATGACAGCTCCAATGTCAAGTGTCCCTGGAAGAAAGCAGGGAAGGGAAATCATCCCCAAGGATGGCACTTGAGCAGAATGACTGATTAGTGCTTTTCTGGATTGAAAGACGGCCAGAAGTATTCATGTATACAAGTGATTCTTCCCCTTCCCCTACCACTTTGGGGATCTTTGGCAATGTCTGGCAACATTTTTGTTGGTCATATTTAGGTGGAGGGAGCTACTGGCCTCTAGGGGGTAGAGGTCAGCCAGGGACATTGCTGCACTTCTTATAGTGCATACAGGACTTTCCCCTAAAAAAAAGGATGGTCTAACCCCAAATGTGATTAGCGACACTGTAGAGAAATCCCCATCCAACATATATATATATATGGCTGAGTTCCTTCACTGTTCACCTAAAACTAACTCAACATTGTTAATTGGCTATACCCCAATACAAAATGTTTTTGGTGTTAAAAAAAATAAAAAAATTTTTTAAAAGAGAGAGAAAAAAAAGAAATCCCAATCCACACTGATTTATGGGCAGGGGCAAATAGTTTATTGGATGGTCAGGAACTTGAAAAGAACAGGATTCAAAGATCTGTGACCAGGAGATGTGGTGACAAAGGAAGACATCTGTAGACAGCTCTCTTAATGTATGGAGATATTATGCCCATGTTTATGCTCATTACAAATACCTCATTCAGGGACTTTCCTGGTGGTCCAGTGGTTAAGACTCCAGACTTACAGTGCAAGGGGCTCAGGCTCCATCCCTGGTCAGGGAACTAAGATTCTACAAGCCCAGGTGGCCAATTTCTTTTCTTTTTTCTTTTGTAAAGAAAGAAATGCAGAGATCTCAGGCTGCCGCACACCTAAGTCACAATCTGCTTTAAAGATTCCAGGGGACTTGTGTGCATCTTACTATTCTAGAGACCCTCAACCTGAGAGGTAGTCTGTCCGGAGGCGCCCATTCTGCAGTCGCTGGTAGTTCTGATGATGTGTGAATGTCGTTGTTGATTTGAGGGTGTGGGAGGAGGTTTTGCATATGAGATGGAACCAGTGCTCCTAAAGGGGCCACTAGGACCACCAGGGTGCTAGTGGACATCCAAGCGCCCTCTCCTCAAGGGGTAGGGGAGAGGAAGGGGGGCACAGGTGGGAGGCCAGGGCAGAGCCGCCACCCGCATCCCAGGGAGGCAGGTTCGCTTCAAAACCCTGAGTGGGCCAGATGGTACACAGGTGATCGCTCCATGGAAGAGGCCAGTTGCCAAGGTTAGGGAGGAAAAGCCCCTCCCCCAAAGCATGTAAAATATACCCATCAAAAAGCAAAGGGCTGTAAATGTCTTTATTTCTCTCCGCATTCAATGGCTGTTGAGTTCCCACAGGCACGAGGCAGAGGGCAGCTAGCACACCACTTTCTGCAGCATGACTTGTGTGTCCTGTGTACTTACTGCCTGGGTGGCTGGCATCAGTGCAGGTTCTGGCACCGCTAGGAACTTGTGACCAAACGCATACACAGCACGGACGGAGTATCGCTGGCCTCCGGGTGGACCAGACCGCAAAGGAGACACTGACCGCGTGGAAAGGACAGCCGGGCAGGCGGGGCCGCGGCGCACGCTCAGGATCTAGGCCGCAGGCTCCTCGCGCCGCCGCCGCCGCCGCTCCCCGCAGTAGCAGCGTGAGCTGCAGCGCTGGATTCGGGCGCCAGTAGCCCTCGCCCTGGCAGCGCCGCTGCGCCGGCCCCGTACCCCAGCTGCCCTAACAGTTCAAGTGCGCGCGTTGGCATTGGCGAACTCCAGGCCGGCCGGCGCCGGGCCAAAGCCCTCGGCGTAGCTCTGTGACTTGGGTTCTTCCGCCCCCGCCGCCCTCGCCCGGGTGCCTGGCTGCAAGCGGTTCTGCTGCCGATACTTGGCGCACAGCCACAGCGCGCCCGCCGCCTGCACCTGAGGGACGCTCTGTCTCCCCGGCGCCCAGAGGCTGCAATGGAGGCCTGGACGTCGCCGCCCAAATGCCCGCCGCCGGTACGAGGCTCGTGCGCTCCTTGAGCTTGAGCACCGGCTGGGTGGGCAGCCGGCCCCTCGGGCCCTGGGAGCCCCGCGAGCCCTTGGCCTCTGGCCTACCCGGCGGTCCGCTTGATCTTGGAGGCAGCGAGGGAGGCTTTGCGGCGCCGCTGCTCCTGAAGCACTCCTGCGCGCGGATCAGGTAGTAGCCGATCACCTCTTCCTGGAATTGGTGCCGGTGGCTGGTGAGCAGCAGTCCCGCGAAGATGAACATTTGCTCGCCCTGCATGGCGGCGCGCAGGATGTTGAGCTCAGCTTCACGTCCATGCTGTACTTCCAGCTGTCGCCGGGGGCCTGCGGCCTTGTACGTGGGCGACGGCGCAGTCTTCTCTAAGGACACCCACGACCACGTCACGATATAGCCCAGAATCTGGACTCTGGGGCCACACTGCCACCGACTGACGCTTGTGCAATCAATAACTCGGGGATCTGCCTTGGGAGCCTGTGAAGACGAGATACACGAAAATGCTGAAGGAGGAAAGCGCCCCGGGGAAGTGCCAACCTGTCCTGGGTACTGACTGTGTGCCAGCCACGCCCTTCACTTGCTTTCCTCTTGAAACTTAAAAAGTACTGGTTACAGGACTTCCCTGGTGGTCCAGTGGCTAAAACTCCGAGCTCCCAGTGCAGGGGTCCCAAGCTGGATCCCTGGACAGGGAACTAGATCTCGCCTGCTGCTACTAAGATTAAGATTCAGTGCAGTGAGTCAGTTCAGTCGCTCAGCCGTGTTTTGACTCTTTGTGATCCCGTGGACTGAAGCACCATCAGGCTTCCCTGCCCATCACAGACTCCCGGAGCTTGCTTACACTCATGTCCATAGAGTCGGTGATGCCTTCCAATCATCTCGTCATCTTATTTATATTTGACACGGTGCAGCCAAATATAAATAAATATTTTTTAAAACATTGCGTAGGAGACCAATTATTTGTAAGCTTCTTCTTGTTTTAAAGCAAATCCTTTTTCCTGGGGCTTTCCTATTGAGACCGCGCTCACGCGCGCGCGCGCGCGCGCACACACACACACACACACACACACACACACACACACACAACCGGTCAGATACTTAGAGCAACCAGAGGCAGACCGAACATGGGTCCTCCCTGAGGATAGGGAGGTGGAGGTGCACGGGGTGGAAGGCACCTTTCTCACTGCCTTCCCCTCCCAGGAGGAGAAGAGAAGGAGGTGTGCCCAAGAATTACTCCCTCGGTTCCCAGCTTTTTCCAAGGACCCACACAGTGTTATAATTAATTCCCCTCCGTGGCAGCATATCGTGTTCCGATCTCGGCAGAGAGAGTTTTGGTTGTGACTTGCCTACGGTTTGTTTTCTGCATAGGCGTGTTTATGCCTCTCCTTCTGGAGAAACTAAGGGGACAAAAACTCCCCTATCCAGAGCGCGCGCCTACGTCCAGACCCGCGGCACACAAGCGCACAGGCACGCTTTCCAGACGGAGCCCGGGCGGCGGCGGGCTAGGGCAGGCCTGGGAGCCCCCGCGTGGAGGAGGATGCGCCCCGCCCGCCGGTCCGTCCCGGCGGGCGCCAGGCTTCCCCGGGTCTCGGAAGGGATCCATAACAGTTGTCATATTGATGCAGCTGCGAAGAAGGTCCAGCTTAGCTTCTAGCCACAGGATCAGGATCGGTGTTTGTAGAGAGGCACACCGAGTGAGACGGAGCCCAGCTCGCCAGCGTGTACCCCGTCTGGCCGCAGACCGGCCAGCCCCAGGCACCGCCCCAGCCTCTCTACAGAAACCGGAGACAGCCTGTCGTCCTGTATGGCGCTCGAGGAGGCGGCATAGGGTAGGATTTTATTAGGCCCGCACTGCGGGCCTTATCCCACCCCTAGTCCAGCCCAGTGTCCACTGCAAAGTGCAGAGTCCCTCAGAGGGATCCCGGCTGGAACGCAAAAGAGAGAGACCTGTGCCAGGTGGCCCAGGAGGAGACGAGGCTCAGAGCCCCTGCAATCCTCACTGAGGACAGGGAAGGGCCACAAGACCAAATACCTCCGTGATTAAAGAAACTGTATGGAGGGCTTCCCGGAGGAAGTCCAATGCAGGAGCCACATGTTCAATCCCTGGGTGGGGAAGATCCCCTGGAGGAGGAAATGGCAATCCACTCCATGGACAGAGGAGTCTGGTGGGCCACAGTCCAGGGATTCCTAAAGAGTCAGACATGACTGAGCACACACACACACACACTGATTTAAAGGGAAATTTCATTAAGTGATGCTAGGTTTCTCAATTGAATGATTGCTTAATTTCAGAAGATAAGAATGCCTAGAAAGGGCCTCCGTGTTGGCTCGGTGATAAAGAATCTGTCTGCCAATGCAGGAAACACAGGTTCAATTCCTGATCTGGGAAAGTCCCACATGCAGTGGAGCAACTAAGCCCAAACCGCAGGTACTGAGTGTGTGCTCTAGAACCGGTATTCCACAAGAGAAGCCACCACAATGACAGGCCCTTCCACCCCAAGTAGAGAGTAGCCACCACTCATCACAACTAGAGAAAAAACCTGTGCAACAAGAAAGACCCAGCACAGCCAATAAAAAGAATAAGAAGGAAACCAAATGGAGGTGTATACAGAACGTCTGCACCCGTATGGGCATTGTGGCTGGAGCTTTCAAAACCACTACTAGCCATTTTAAGTATTTCCTCTTTACTGTGGACACTAAAGAACAGTTGGAGACATCACCTGGCTGAGACATGGGCTGAAAAGCAGGTGCCTTCCTTGGGCAGCAGACCAAAAAAGCTGTTACTGCTGCTGCAGTTATTGAGGAAGGACCTGGGTCAGATGGAGCACCATACATGGTCACCCAGGAGGGGACTTGGGGCCAGGCCTGCCCATCTCCTCCCAGAGAAGGGGAGAGAGGGCTGGTGGCCCACCTGCTCCTACATTCATTCATTCAGCAAACGTGTGTTGGTGTGGGACCCAGGGATCCAGGGACCCTGGCCAGAGGAGCTCACATCCTGTACCCAGGACAGGAGAGACAGGTGGCACACTGCTCAGCTGTCAGGTGGTGAACTGCAGACCTAGGGAGCTTTGGAAAGCCTTTCTAGGGCAGGCCGGCCGCAAGCCTTCCCATGAGAGAGTGTGCAGGTGGACAAGGCAGTGACAACGAGAGATGGACCCCTCTCTGCCCCGCTGGATTGATTTAGGCTGGGAGGAGGAACCTGGGCCCACATCAGAAAGGCTGGGGTGGAGGCCTGTGTTTGCAGGTTTGTCTGGGATCTGCGAGGCACTTTTGGGCCTGGTAAGATCAGCACCCTAGTGATGTGCTGACCCCTGTTGTCAGGGACAGAGAGAATGGGGAGAGAGAGTGGGAGTCACCCTATTTCTGCCCTTGAACAGAGCGGCAGCCTCGATGGGGGGTGGGGGGCAGGCTGTACTAAGATGCCCTGCAGACCCCCTGCACGGCAGGCCCAGCAGAGCAGCACATCCCGGGCCCTGGCCAGGCCACTGCTTGGTTTGCTGGAGCTGGGCTTCCCTGCTCTGTGCCAGTCGCCGGTGGAGGGAGAACGGGGTGTGAAATTCTGCTGGGGATGGTACACGTGGGTGCAGGGTCTTGTTGCAGCCTCACACAGGCCCTGCCAGGACCTCCACGAGGAGGTCTCACCTCTGCTGTCCCACTAGCTCAAGTGGCAGGTGTGGCTGGGCCCATTCATTGTTGGGGAAGTGGATGAGGAGCTGACAGCTGGTGAGGTGAGGGGGGTCTCCCTGTTTTGGGCTCACCCTCACCTGTTCCTGCCGTGGAGCTCCTCTCTCCCATCCTGACTGAGCACCTGGGGTCTTCTGCATGCTGCTTCCTTTGGCACCAAGAACCCCATCTCTTACACTGAGCCCCCAGGCATCACTCCAGGAAGTGGAACCGGGCTCCTGCTGAGGTTTACCTGACATCCTCTTCCTTACTTCTCCTCCCCTTCCCCATCCCCAGGTGCTGGCCTTGAGTCTGGTGTCATTTCTCCAAGATTTATGGCAAGGGTGTCATAGCATAAAAAGAAAGGCAAATCAATAAATAATAAATACATAAAAATCCAAGATCGAATACCATGAATAGTGGATTTTCTTGTAAATCGGAAACACCGGCTCTATGTGCCCTCTAGTGTTGAAAAAGTCACACAGATAATCCTCTTAACCAACTCATCCCCTCCCTACGCCCCTCCCCTAATAAGGGAAAAACAGGTTTGCCCCTGGATTTTCCTTTCCAGGTGGATGGAGCTGGGCGGCACTGCGCTCAGGTCTGGAAGATAAAGGGCGGCTTGCCCTGCCTCGGCCGCAGACTGGCTAGGTCCTGCCTTGGTGTGGTGTGACACACAGGCCGCCCCGCCCAGGGCTGAACTGCGGCGAGTCAACGCCCAGGGAGACTGCCGGCTGGCTCCCAAACGGCCGTCCTTGGACCACTCCCAGGAGCCACTCCCAAAGTTCCAAGAGTCAACTCGACACGACAACAGAGAGGGTTGGCCCAGCATCCCACCCGTGGGTGGGGGCAGGGGGTAGAGGCTCCCTCTGTAGATGGGGCGCATGGCTCCCTGGAGCGCTTGGTAAAGGCACCCACTGCAGGCCCCCACGCAGACAACCCAACCAGAGTGTCTAGGAAACGGACCCAAGGACTCTATTTTTTTCTTTTGAACTTTTTATTTTGTATTGGGGTCTAGCCGATTAACAATGTTGTGATAGTTTCAGGTGAACTGGGAAGGGACTCAGCCTTACATATACATGTATCCATTCTCCGCCAAAGTCCTCTCCCATGCAGGCTGCCACATAACATTGAGTGGAGTTCCATGCCAAGTACTCTAAATAAGCATCCTCTATGGGTCTAGTCAAGGCTATGGTTTTTCCTGTGGTCATGTATGGATGTGAGAGCTGGGCTGTGAAAAAGGCTGAAAGCCGAAGAATTGATGCTTTTGAACTGTGGTGTTGCAGAAGACTCTTGAGAGACCCTTGGACTGCAAGGAGATCCAACCAGTCCATTCTGAAAGGAATGATGCTAAAGCTGAAACTCCAATACTTTGGCCACCTCATGCGAAGAGTTGACTCATTGGAAAAGACTCTGATGCTGGGAGGGATTGGGGGCAGGAAGAGAAGGGGACAACAGAGGATGAGATGGCTGGATGGCATCACAGACTCAATGGACGTGAGTCTGAGTGAACTCCAGGAGTTGGTAATGGACGGGGAGGCCTGGCGTACTGCGATTCATGGGGTCACAAAGAGTCAGACACAACTGAGCGACTGAACTGAACTGAACTGATGGATCTTCAAATCAAGCCAATCTGGGAAACACTGTTCTAGAACAGTCATCTGTTAGGAGCAGTTTCTGTGGGTGCCACATGGGTTTTGTGACTGTCATGCATGGCAGGTGATCCAGGGGCAGCAGGTACAGATTTTACCCTCTAGCACAGTTTGCTAGTGATGTGTTTTAAACTTTGAATTCATTTTATTTTGTACTGTCTTTAAAGGAACATCAAGTGGGGTTTGACCTCAAGTTAAACAGTGTATTTTGCTTTGTATCTCAAAGGGGTATATCATGCTTTAATTCAACACTAAAGCATCCCATCCATGAAGGAAAACCTTGAAGCAGAGACGTATAAGCCCACAGGGAGATGTGAAACAAGAGTTGACTAAACTCAGGGTAAAAGCACACCAAAAAAAGGTTAAAATAATTTCAGAGATGAAATCCAGTTATAAGAGAGCAGAGAGAGAACAGGGACAGCCAGCATAGTAAAGACTGTAAAAAATGAAAATTAGTAAAATGAACAAAATAGAAGAGTAATAAAGTGAAAGGCGCTCAGTCATGTCTGACTCTTTGTGACCCCACGGACTACATGATCCATGGAGTTCTCCAGGACAGAATACTGGGGTGGGTAGCCTTTCCTTTCTCCAAGGGATCTTCCCAACCCAGGGATCGAACCCAGGTCTCCCACATTACAGGCTGATTCTTTACCAGCTGAGCCACAAAGGAATGAAGCAAAGGCTAAAGGCAAATGGCACAAAGAGACTAGAGGTAAAGAAGGGCTTTCTAGGTGGCTGCCTATGAGTGCAGGAGATGCAAGAGACACGGAGATATGGGTTCAATCCCTGGGTCAGGAAGTTCCCCCGGAGGAGGCAGTGGTAACCCATTCCAATATTCTTGCCTGGGAAATCCCATGGACACAGAAGCCTGGTGGGCTACAGTCCATGGGGTCACAGTGTCGAACACAACTTAAAAAACTAAACAACAACAACAATCACCATGCATATATATGGCTTTATCTCATCATTTCAGAAAAAATTGCTTGCACACAAATGTAAATACTAAAACAACTGAAAATGTACAACCCCCTTAATATCCTTTCATTAATTAAGAAACAAAATGAGGGATATGTGTACAAAGATAGCTGATGTACGTTGTTGTACAGCAGAAGCTAACACAATATTGTGAAGCAAGTATACTCCAACAGTAAAATTTTAAAAAATAATTAAAAGAATAAAATAAAAATATACGATGTCTGTGTTGGAAAAGAAGAGACAAAAATGGTTAGCCATCATAGAGTGATCTTGGATATTCAATCAGGGAAAAGTGGAGGAGAATCAAGAGCAGCAGAGATGGCAGTTTTAAAACAGAAATCTAAGACCAGCACTCACAGATTCAGCCTTTCAAAAGAGAGAACTTCTGATGTAAACACTCGATTTACATAGTGAATGGGCACACTGTATATAAGGAAACTGTCCTAACATAATTGACACCATGATATAGCCTCATAATATTAAGTTTTAAAGATAAAAGAGAATTATTTGAATATGTTAGCTACAAAGAAAGTCAGGCTGGTAACATACTTCTTGGCAGCCAAATTCAATGCCTGAAGACTCAGGGGGCCACATTTACAAGATACTGAAAGAAATAAAGAGGTGTGAGCTGAGAAATGTTTATAGCCATCTAGGCTAGACTGCAAGGAGATACAACCAGTTCATTCTAAAGATCAGTCCTGGGTGTTCTTTGGAAGGAGTGATGCTAAAGCTGAAACTCTAGTACTTTGGCCACCTCATGCGAAGAGTTGACTCATTGGAAAAGACTGATGCTGGGAGGGATTGAGGGCAGGAAGAGAAGGGGACAACAGAGGATGAGATGGCTGGATGGCATCACCGACTCTATGGACATGAGTTTGAGTGAATTCCGGGAGTTGGTGATGGACAGGGAGGCCTGGCGTGCTGCAATTCATGGGGTCGCAAAGAGTTGGACACGACTGAACGACCGAACTGAACTGAACTGAGGCTATTTCTTCATGGATAAAGGCCGGACACATCATTTAAAAACATGTATGAGTTCTGGAAATATTAATCAAGTGGATAGGTCTTTCATGAGAAGATTACTAGAAGATGAGTTCCAGTGGGTCAAGAATGAATGGAGTTTTGGTAAAAGGCAGTTGAAGCAAAGGGTGCATCCAACCACAGGGGCCAGAATGGGCAATGCACCCATGTCCCCACAAGGGGGAAGCAGACGCCCAGGCATAGTCTGTGAACAGCATGAACAAAAAGGATGTAAAACTGACACATGTGAAAAATAGCCTTCATGCAGAAACAAAAGCCAGATGCTTTTGAATTGTGGTGCTGGAGAAAACTTTTGAGAGTCCCTTGAACTGGCAAGGAGATCAAATCATTGAATCCTAAAGGAAATCAACCCTGAATATTCTTTGGAAGGACTGATCCTAAAGGGCTCATTGGCCAATACTTTGGCCACCTGATGCAAAGAGCAGACTTATTGGAAAAGACTCTGATGCTGGGAAAGATTGAGGGTAGGATAGGAGGAAAAAGGGATGACAGAAGATGAGATGGTTGGATGGCATCGCCAACTCAACGGACATAGTTTGCAAACTCTAGGAGATGGTGAAGGACATGAAGGATATCGGAATGCTGCAGTCCATGGTGTCACAAAGAGTAGGACACAACTTCATGACTGAACAAAAAGAAACAAAAGGAAGTTAGAAGACATAATGCAAGAGCATATTTCATTTATAATGTTAATTAGAGCAAAAGTATTTAGAAGTGAACTTGAGATGTTCACATAATGGGAAACACATAATGGGAAAATGATACTATCGCCAAAAGGCACACAAGTAGAGCCTCACGCACTATGTCCTAAATGGGGAAGACTGTACTCATTGTTTCTTCCTAAGCTCATTTGTAGATTTAACATGATCCCATAAGAAATAGAAGCACTTTTTTTTTCTTCTTGCAGTCAGACAAGCTGATTTTAATGTTCACTTGGAAAACTAAATGAGAAGCTCTATTTGGTAAAAGACGCTTCCCTAGTGGCTCAGATGGTAAAGAATCTGCCTACAATGAGAAGATCCAGGTTCAATTCCTGGGTCAGGAAGATCCCCTAAAGGGAATGGCTATTCACTCCAATGTTCTTGCCTGGAGAATCCCATGGAGAGAGGAGCCTGGTGGGTCCATGGGGTATCAAAGAGTCAGACACAACTGAGTGACTAACACTTTCACTTTCATACTGTAAAAAAGAAAAAAAGATAAGTGTCAATAGCACATACACTACGAATTTCAGATACAAGAGATCAAAGCGACACTATTATGAGAAACACTGGCCACAGAGACAAAGGGTGAGGGGTTCAGAACAACCCCCAGGGACACGGGCACATGAGGCTGGACTCTAGACTTGACTCCACTCACTACTGCCACCTGCCCCCCTCCCATCACTGCCGGAGCCACCACCCCCATTATGTCCTAGACTGGCATCCTGGTCTGACCCACCGGATCAGGTGCTAATTCCTTAAGGACTGGGGGACTCAGGGTGGGAGGTGCTGGCTGGCAAGGAGGGGTGTCTTTGGTCACAGGCATGGGGCACCTGCTCTCACCCTTGGTGGCACGACTCTTCCCACCAGATCTGAGACAGCAGGAGGGCATGGAGGCCTGTCTCCACCCACTGAACCCATCCTGCAAGGTTCAGGGACTGACTCAGTCCACTCCAGAGGTGAAGACTGGCAGTCTGCAGGTTACAAGTGACCCGCAGGTGGGTTTTGTTCAGCCGACACATACTGGCATTTTAAAAGAGTTGTCAACATTTGTAAATCAGGCCTTTCTGCTTAAAATCCAGATTTCTGGTTCCTTTTTACATAAAGTCAGAAGAGCTGGTGGTGCTGGGCCTGCCTGCCTGGCAGTGGCGCCCCTGAGGTCAGACCTCTAGTGTCTCAGGCAGCCCTGGTCCCTTCACATGTCTGCTTGGCCATGGAGTACCAAGCCCTTCCAATGATACTTAATTCCTTTTCAGCCAACCAAGACTGAGGACAGTGCTGGACCTGTCATCTCTGGACCTCCCATCTCTCACAGTGTCTTCAAACGTTAACTGTGAGGGACTTCCCAGGCAGTCCAGTGGTAAGATTCTGCACTCCCACTTCATGGGCTGTGGGTTTGATCCCTGGTTGGGGAACTAAGATCCTGCATGCTGAGCAGCATGGCCAAGAAAAAAAGAAGAAAAACAAAAAGTGCATGTGGCATCCTGGAAACTTGAAAGTCCACTGGGCTTTGCTCTTTCTAGCCCAATGTGGCTGGAGCATCTAGTGCAGGAGGGGATGGGTAATCAAGACCAGAGAGGCAGACTGAAGCAAGGGCAGGCCGGGACCACACAGGTCGTTAAGGTGTTTGCACCTGGGGCTTGATCCTGAGGCAGTGAACGACCTTGGAGAGTTTTAAGGGAAATAGCAGAAAGATGGTGTTGGCTACAAAGATCTCCCCAGACCACTAAGGAGTGGGGTTGAGCTTCGGCTAGTACACCAGAGGGAGGAGAAAAGAAGACGGGAGTACCAGGGTCTTCAGAGTGCTCATCTCAGCCATGTCTATGGTGACACTGGAAGACGCTACAGTTCCTCTAAGGCAATTTCCTTATTACAATTTCAAGAGTGTTTGGACTGCAGACACACCTCAACCCTGGCTTCCCCTTCTTCTTCTGAATACAGACAGGCAAACTGAGAATTGGAGGGAGGAGAGGAGGAAATGCTGAACTGGGATGCAGTGAAGCAGAGGGGTCCCAACCATGCCACCAGGCCAACTGGTGCAACCTTGGCCACCCATCCTCCACCCTCTAACTCTAGGGGTCCCCAGGCCCAATATCCAGTGGAAATCAAGTTGTGCGTTTCCTTTTTGTAATAAGGAAAGCTTTCCTCCTTACACTCAGTGAGACTCAAGGAAAGGCAACCAGCACATTTGTGGTAGCTTAGATGGTAAAGAATCTGCCCGCAATACAGGAAACCTGGATTCAATCCCTGGCTCGGTAAGATCCACTGGAGGAGGAAATGGCAACCCACTCCATTATTCTTACCTGGAAAATCCCATGGACAGAGGAGCCTGGTGGGCTATAGGCCATGGAGTCACAAAGAATTGGACATGACTGAACGACTAGCACTTTCACCTCATTTTCCCAGGTGTTCACGAATTTCTGAGCTTCTTAGACCTCCTTAAGCCCTGCCTTATCTCAGCCTCCCCTCTCATTTCATCTTTCCCCTCCGGCTCATATTTTGTAGAAGAAACAGGCCAGCACTATGGAGGTGACTCACAATAGAGGCTAAAGTTCCAAAGGAACTTCCTCCAAAGATTACACATAGAATTACCATGTGATCCAGCAATTCCGTTTCTGCAAAGACACCCAAAGGAACTGAAAGCAGAGAATCGGCTGGATATCTGTACACCACATTCAGAGCAGCATGATTCACAGGAATCAAAAGATGGAAGCAGGGGGACTTCCCTGGTGGTCCAGTGGCTAAGGCTACATACTGACAATGCAGGGGGCCTGGGTTCAACCCCTGATCGGGGAACTAGATCTGACATGCCGACACAAAGATGGAAGATCTTGCATTCCTCGACTAAAACCTGGCACAGCCAGATAGGCTGTGATGGTTTTAGTCACTCAGTCATGTCCAACTCTTTGTGACCCTATGGACTGTAGCCTGCCAGACTCCTCTATCCATGGAATTCTCCAGGCAAGAATCCTGGAGTGCATTGCCATTTACTTCTCCAGGGGCTCTTCCCAACCCAGGGATTGAATTCAGGTCTCCTGAACTGCAGGCCAGTTCTTTACCACTGAACCACCAGGGAAGCCCCAGGTGCAGCCAAATAAATAAATATTTAAAAAGTAGAATGGTGGTTACCAGGGGCAGAGGGGGAATAGGGAAGTGTTTAATGTTTAAGAATCCACCTGAAATGCGGGAGACCTGGGTTCAATCCCTGGGTTGGGAAGATGCCCTGGAGAAGGGAATAGCTACCCACTCCAATACTCTGGCCTGGAGAAGTCCATGAAATGTGTAATCCATGGGTTCACAAAGAGCCAGACATGACTGAGCAACTTTCATTTTTTCAATGATTTTAAAATATTTTGTATTCAAAATGTTAAAACAAGACATGTACCTCAGAGTTTTGGTGTGGTGGTGGGGTTGCCAGGAGGCCCCTGCCTCTTTCTTTGATAGATGCTATACAGAAAAAGGGAGTAAGGGTTCTTTGTGGGTTTCTGTGGTCAGAGAAAGAGTTGTATTGAGGGAAAGTTGAAGGAGAAACTGTAGTCAGATAAACGAAGAGGGGTCTGGAATTCATGGGGTGCATAGCCTGTTCACAAGAGGGTTTAGAAAGCTGTGAGGACAAAAATGAAGCCTGGAGGGACATTGGGGGCTGTTTGGACTTCAAACGCCAAGGTAAGGACTTTGGGATGTGTCCTCCTTAACCGTTTGTTGAGCACCAGTTCATCATTCAGCCTGTCTATGCAATTCTCACAGGAAACCGATGGGAAGGTAGTCTTATTCTCCCCATTTTATACCTGAGCAAACTAAGGATTTTTTGAACAGGTGAACAACAGGAGAAAATCCTTTAAATTCTGTGCTCAGTCTCTCAGTCGTGTCTGACTCTTTGTGACCCCATGGTCTGCACCCCATCAGGCTCCTCTGTCCATGGAATTCTCCAGGCAAGGATACTGGGGTGGGTTGCCATTTCCATCTCCAGGGGATATTCCCCACCCAAGGAGTGAACCTGTGGGTCATGCTTGTCCTGCATTGCAGGTGGACTCATGTATATTTAATAACAGCACCTGTCACCTAATAACAATTAAGTGACAAAAAATTGCACAAGTAAGACCGGTACAGAAACCCAACGTTGGTATCATGTAGTGTTATTCACGGTCGCTTCTTTCAGGGGCAGGCAGAGCTCCATCATTTCAAAAAGCCAGAGGTGGACCTCTCAGTCTGCCTAGTGTCGCCCACTTCATCCCATTTCTGCAGGACCTGGTGAAGGGAGGCGCAGGACCCCACAGATGGCCATCAGTCCCACCAAATAAAATGGCAGTGAGCTTGCTGAATGATGAAACATCCAGAGGCAGACTCCATGACCTACCACCCACTTTTTGGCCAGATTGCTGGCCCTGAAGCTTCCCTGTGCAGAAGCTGCTCAAAAAGCTATTGACAAGGGGCTTCAAAAGCGGCTATTTCTCTCCGGCCATTCCCAAGCCCACATCGTTGCAGTCCTATATTGCCTATAGACTTCTGCAACTGTGCCTTTCCCTTACTTTTGTTTGGGTTAGGCAAAGCCTCACTTTCCCTCACCCTGACAATAATATAAAATCAAATCTAGGCTGTAATTAAGAGATACCAAGGGAACATTTCATGCAAAGATGGGCACAATAAAGGACAGAAATGGTATGCACCTAACAGAAGCAAAAGATATTAAGAAAAGGTAGCAAGAATACACAGAACTACATAAAAAAGATCTTTATGACACAGATAACTACAATGGTGTAATAACGCACCTACAGCCAGACATCCTGGAATGCCAAGTCAATGGGCCTTAGGAAGCATCATTACAAACAAAGTTAGTGGAGGTGATGGAATTCCAGTTGAGCTATTTCAAATCCTAAAAGATGATGCTGTGAAAGTGCCGCACTCAATATGCCAGCAAACTTGGAAAACTCAGCAGCGGCCACAGGACTGGAAAAGGTCAGTTTTCATTTCAATCTCAAAGAAGGGCAATGCCAAAGAATGTTCAAACAATTGCACTTATCTCACAGCTAGCAAAGTAATGCTCAAAATTCTCTAAGCTAGGCTTCAACAGTACATGAACTGTGAATTTACAGCTGTTCAAGCTGGATTTAGGAAAGGCAGAGGAACCAGAGATCAAATTGCCAGCATCTGCTGGATCATCGAAAAAGCAAGATAATTCCAGAAAAACATCTACTTCTGCTTTACTGATTACGCCAAAGCCTTTGCCTATGTACACCACAACATACTCTGGAAAATTCTTCAAGAGATGGGAATACCAGACCACCTTACCTGCCTCCTGAGATCTGTATGCAGGTCAAGAAGCAACAGTTAGAACCAGACATGGAACAATGGACTGGTTCCAAATTGGGAAAGGAGTATGTCAAGGCTGTATATTGTCACCCTGCTTATTTGGCTTATGTGCAGAATATATCATGCGAAATGCCAGGCTGGATGAAGCACAAGCTACAATTAAGATTCAGTTCAGTTTAGTCACTTAGTAGTGTCCAACTCTTTGCAACCCCATGAATTGCAGCATGCAAGGCTTCCCTGTCCATCACCAACTTCCAGAGTTCACTCAAACTCATGTCCATAGAGTCAGTGATGCCATCTAGCCATCGCATCCTCTGTTGTCCCCTTCTCCTCCTGTCCCCAATCCCTCTCAGCATCAGGGTCTTTTCCAATGAGTCAACTCTTCACATGAGGTGGAGTTTCAGCCTCAGCATCAGTCCTTCCAATGAATACCCAGGACTGGTCTCCTTTAGGATGGACTGGTTGGATCTCCTTGCAGTCCAAGGGACTCTCAAGAGTCTTCTCCAACACCACAGTTCAAAAGTATCAATTCTTCGGCGCTCAGCTTTCTTCACAGTCCAACTCTCACATCCATACATGACCACTGAAAAAACCATAGCCTTGACTAGATGCACCTTTTTTGGCAAAGTAATGTCTCTGCTTTTGAATATGCTATCTAGGTTGGTCATAACTTTCCTTCCGAGGAGTAAGCGTCTTTTACTTTCATGGCTGCAATCACCATTTGCAGTGATTTTGGAGCCCCCCAAAATAAGGTCTGACACTGTTTCCACTGTTTCCCCATCTATTTCCCATGGAGTGATGGGACCAGATGCCATGATCTTATTTTTCTGAATGTTGAGCTTTAAGCAAAGTTTTTCATT
>SJYC01119973.1:0-27593 GCA_006408675.1 Madoqua kirkii
CAACCTCAGATATGCAGATGATACCACTCTAATGGCAGAAAGCAAAGATATTAAAGAGGCTCTTGATGAAGATGAAAGAGGAGCATGAGAAAGCTGGCTCAAAACTCAACATTATAATATTGTGATGGATTTTGTCACGTATCAACATGAATCAGCCATGGGTGCACTACTGTAATTATCCTGTCTCTTATACACATTCAGATGTGTATAAGAGACAGATATATATGTATAAATATAACTGATTCACAGAAGAACTATTAAAAAAAAGATCTTCATGACCCAGATAAGCATGATGGTGTGATCACTCACCTAGAGCCAGACAACCTGGAATGTGAAGTCAAGTGGGCCTTAGGAAGCATTATTATGAACAAAGGTAGTGGAGGTGAATGAATTCCAATAGAGCTATTTCAAATCCTAAGACATGATGCTATAAAAGTGCTGCACTCAGTATGTCAGTAAATTTAGAAAACTCAGCAGTGGTCACAGACTGGAAAAGGTCAGTTTTCATTGCAACCCCAAAGAAAGGCAATGTCAAAGAATGCTCAAACCACCCCACAACTGCACTCATCTCATATGCTAGTAAAGTAATGCTCAAAATTCTCCAAGTCAGGCTATGTGAGCCATGAATATCCAGATGTTCAAGCTGGATTTAGAAAAAACAGAGGAATCAGAGATCAAATTGCCAACATTTGTTGGATCATCAAAAAAGCAGGAGAATTTCAGAGAAACATCTACGTCTGCTTTATTGATTACGCCAAAGCCTTTGACTGTGTGGATCACAATAAACTGTGGAAAATTCTTCAAGAGATGGTAATACCAGACCACCCGACCTGCCTCCTGAGAAATCTGTATGCAAGTCAGGAAGCAATAGTTAGAGCTGGACATGGAACCACAGACTGGCACAAAATCGGGGAAGGAGTACATCAAGGCTGTATATTGTCATCCTGTTTATTTAACTTATATGCATAGTACATCATGAGAAATGCTGGCCTGGATGAAGCACAAGCTGGAATAAAAATATTCAGGAGAAATATGAATAAGCTCAGATATGCAGATGATAACACCCTTATGGCAGAAAGTTAAAAACTAACGAGCCTCTTGATGAAAGTGAAAGAGGAGAGTGAAAAAGTTGGCTTAAAACTGAACATTCAAAAGACCAAGATCATGGCATCCTGTCCCATCACTTTCTGGGAAATAGATGGGGAAACAATGGAAACAGTGTCAGACTTTATTTTGGGGGGCTCCAAAATCACTGCAGATAGTGACAGCAGCCATGAATCTAAAAGATGCTTGTTCCTTGGAAGAAAAGCTGTGACAAACCTAGACAGCATGTTAAAAAGCAGAGACATAACTTTGCCAGCAAGAGTTTGTCTAGTCAAAGCTATGAGTTTTTCCACTAGTCATACGTGGATGTGAGAATCGAACTATAAAGTCGAGCACCAAAGAATTGATGCTTTTGAACTGTGGTGTTGGGGAAGACTCTGGAGAGTCCCTTGGACTGCATGGAAATCAAACCATTCAATCCTAAAGGAAATCAGTCTTGAATATTTATTGAAAGGAATGATGCTGAAGCTGAAAATCCAATACTTTGGCCACCTGTTGTGAAGAACTGACTCATTGAAAAAGAACCTCGTGCTGGGAAAGATTGAAGGCAGGAGCAGAAGGGGACAACAGAGGATGAGATGGTTGGATGTCATCACTGACTCTGGACATGAGTTTGACCAAGCTCCAGGAGTTGGCGAAGGTCAGGGAAGTCTGGCGTGCTGCAGTCCCCTGGGTCACAAAGAGTCGGACATGACTGAGTGAACGAACTGAGCACAATCACCTGTTTAGCTCAGTAGCAACCAGCTCCCATCCCTTATGGCCAAAAGTCACTTCATTAAGAAAATATAAGACAACTTTGTCACTCTCACCTAGGGAAATTCCAAGGTTTTAGGAGCTTTGCACTAGAAAAGAGGATAAACATCAAATCAGTTATTCTGATTACCAATAGCACTATCTCAGATAAACAGTTCAATGCTGTTAAGTATAAGCTGTGCTTCAGATCACTTTGTCGTGCAAGGCATAACGATAAATGTATTTGCATTTTTTTTTCTTTTACAACACTAACTCCATTACTTCTAACTAACGCTAACTTCATCTTTCCTATCTCTTGGCAACTACTCTGCTTTTTGTCTCTATAAATTTAACTCCTCTAGGAACCTCAGATAGTTCAGTTCAGTTGCTCAGTTGTGTCTGACTCTTTGCCACCCTGTGGATTGCAGCATGCCAGGCTTCCCTGTCCATCTCCAACTCTTGCAGCTTGCTCAAACTCATGCCCACTGAGTCAGTGATGTCATCCAACCATCTCATCCTCTGTTGTCCCCTTTTACTCCTGCCTTCAGTCTTCCAGCATAAGGGTCTTTCCAATGAGTTAGTTTTTAACATCAAGTGGCCCAAGTACTGAAGTTTCAGCTTCAGCATCAGTCCTTCCAATGAATATTCAAGACAGATTTCCTTTAGGATTGACTGGTTTGATCTCCATGCAGACCAGAGGACTCTCAAGAGTCTTCTCCAATGCCACATTTCAAAAGCATCAATTCCTCAGTGCTCAGTTTTCTTTATAGTTCAACTCTCATATCCATACATGACCACTGGAAAAACCACAGCTTTGACTAGACGGATCTTTGTTGGTAAGGTAATGTGTCTGCTTTTTAATCTGCTGTGTAGGTTGGTCATAACTTTCCTACCCCGGAGCAAGCATCTTTTAATTTTATTGTTGCAATCACCATCTGCAGTGATTTTGGAGCCCCCCAAAATAAAGTTTGTCACTGTTTCCATTGTTTCCCCATCTATTTGCCATGAAGTGATTGGATCAGATGTCATGATCTTGGTCTTTTGAATGTTGAGTTTTAAGCCAACTCTTTTTCACTCTCCTCTTTCACTTTCATCAAGAGTCTCTTTAGTTCTTTGCTTTCTGCCATAAAGATGGCGAATATCTTGATTCCAGCTTGTGCTTCATCGAGGCCAGCATTTCTCATGATGTACTCTGCATATAAGTTAAATAAGCAGGACGACAATATACAGCCTTGACGTACTCCTTTCCTGATTTGGAACCAGTCTGTGGTTCCATGTCCAGTTCTAACTGTTGCTTCTTGACCTGCATACAGATTTCTCAGGAGGCAGGTCAATTGGTCTGGTATTCCCATCTCTTTCAGAATTTTCCACAGTTTGCTGTGATCCACACAGTCATAGGTTTTGGCATAGTCAATAAAGCAGAAGTAGATGTTTCTCTGTAATGTTCTTGTTTTTTCAATGATCCAGTGGATGTTGGCAATTTGATCTCTGGTTCCTCTGCCTTTCCTAAATCCAGCTTGAACATCTGCAAGTTCACAGTTTACATACTGTTGAAGCCTGACTTGGAGAATTTTGAGCATTACTTTGCTAGCATGTGAGATGAGTGCAGTTGCTGGGTAGTATGAGCATTCTTTGACATTGCCTTTCTTTGAGTTTGGAATGAAAGCTGACCTTTTCCAGTCTTGTGGCCACTGCTGAGTTTTCCAAATTTGCTGGCATATTGACTGCAGCACTTTCACAGCATCGTCTTTGAAATAGCTCAACTGGAATTCCATCCCTTTCAGTAAATTTGTTTGAAGTGATGTTTCATAAGGCCAACTTGACTTTGCATTCCAGGGTGCCTGGCTCTAGGTGAGTGATCACACCATCGTGGTTATCTGGGTCATGATGATCTTTTTGTATAGTTCTTCTGTGTATTCTTGCCACCTCTTCTTAATATCTTCAGCTTCTGTTGGGTCCATATCATTTCTGTCCTTTATTGTGCACATCTTTGCATGAAATGTTCCCTTGGTATCTCTAATTTTCTTGAAGAGATCTCAAGTCTTTCCCATTCTATTGTTTTCCTCTGTTTCTTTGCATTGATCATTGAGGATGATTAGTGATAAAGCTTTTTTTATCTCTCTTGCTATTCTTTGGAACTCTCCATTTAAATGTGTGTATCTTTCCTTTTCTCCTTTGCCTTTTGTGTCTTTTCTTTTCTCAGCTATTTGTAAGGCCTCCTCGGACAACCATTTTGCCTTTTTCCATTTCTTTTTCTTGGGGATGGTCTTGATCACTATTTCCTGTACAATGTCACAGACCTTGGTCCATAGTTCTTCAGGCACTCTATCAGACCTAATCCCTTGAATCTATTTGTCACTACCACTATATAATCGTAAGGGATTTGATTTAGGTCATACCTGAATGGTCTAGTGGTTTTCTCTACTTTCTTCAATTTCAGTCTGAATTTGGCAATAAGGAGTTCATGATCTGAACCACAGTCAGCTCCTGGTCTTGTTTTTGCTGACTCTATAGAGCTTCTCCATCTTTGGCTGGAAAGAATATAATCAATGTAATTTCAGTATTGACCATCTGGAGATGTTCATGTGTAGAGTCTTCTCTTCTGTTGTTGGAAGAGGGTGTTTGCTATGACCAGTGCATTTTCTTGGCAATCTGTTAGCCTTTTCCCTTCCTTATTTTGTACTCCAAGGCCAAATTTGCCTGTTACTCCAGGTATCTCTTGACTTCCTACTTTTGCATTCCAGACCCCTATAATGAAAAGGACATCTTCTTTGGATATTAGTTCTAGAAGGTCTTGTAGGTCTTCATAGAACAGTTCAACTTCAGCTTCTTCAGCATTACTGGTCAGGGCATAGACTTGATTACTGTGATATTGAATGGTTTGCCTTGGAAATGAACAGATAGTCTGTCATTTTTGAGATTGCATACAAGTACTGCATTTCAGACTCTTTTGTTGACTATGATTGCTACTCCATTTCTTCTAAGGGATTCTTGCCCACAATAGTAAAAATAATGGTCATCTGAGTTAAATTCACCCATTCCAGTCCATTTTAGTTCACTGATTTCAAAATTGTTGAGGTTCACTCTTGCCATCTCCTGTTTGACCACTTAAATTTGCCTTATTCCTATGCAATATTGCTCTTTACAGCATCGGACTTTACTTCCGTCAACAGTCACACCCACAACTGAGTGTTGTTTTTGTTTTGGCTCCGGCTCTTCATTCTTTCTGGAATCATTTCTCCACTCTTCTCCAGTAGCATATAGGGCACCTCCCGACCTGGGGAGTTCCTCTTTCAGTATCCTATCATTTTGCCTTTTCATACTGTTTATGGGGCTCTCAAGGCAAGAATACTGATGTGGTTTGCCACTCCCTTCTCCAGTGGACCACATTTTGTCAGAACTCTCCACCATGACCCGTCCATCTTGGGTGGCCCTACATGGCATGGCTCATAGTTTCATTGAGTTAGACAAGGCTGTGGTCCGTGTGATCAGATTGGTTAGTTTTCTGTGCTTGTGGTTTTCAGTCTGTCTGCCCTCTGAAGGAGAAGAATAAGAGGCTCATGGAAGCTTCCTGATGGCAGAGACTAATTGAGGGGGAAACCGGGTCTTGTTCTGATGGGCAGAGCCATGTTCAGTAAATCTTTAATCCAACGTTCTGTTGTTCTCTCCATGTTGTGTGACCTGAGGCCAACCTATTGGAGGTAATGAAGACAGTGGCAGCCTCCCTCAAAAGGCCCCAGGTGTGCACTGCGCTCCAGCCCTGCACAAGACCACCACCACCCCACGCCTCTGCTGGAGACTCCTGGACCCTCCTAGGCAAGTCTGGGTCAGTGTCTTGTGGGGTCACTGCTCCTTTCTCCTTATCTTTAATCCAACGTTCTGTTGTTCTCTCCATGTTGTGTGACCTGAGGCCAACCTATTGGAGGTAATGAAGACAGTGGCAGCCTCCCTCAAAAGGCCCCAGGTGTGCACTGCGCTCCAGCCCTGCACAAGACCACCACCACCCCACGCCTCTGCTGGAGACTCCTGGACCCTCCTAGGCAAGTCTGGGTCAGTGTCTTGTGGGGTCACTGCTCCTTTCTCCTGGGTCCTCGTGCACACAAGTTTCTGTTTATGCCCACCAAGAGTCTGTTTCTCAGTCCTTTGTAAGTTCTGGCAGCTGTATGGTGGGGTTAATGGTGACCTCCTCCAAGAGGGCTTATGCCATACCCAGGTCTGCTGCACCCAGGGCCCCTGCCCCTGCGGCAGGCCACTGCTGACCCATACCTCCTCAGGAGACGCTCACACTCAGCCCTGGCTCAGTCTCTGCGGGGTCTCTGGGTCTTGCTTTTGTTTGAGCCCTCAGAGTATCTCTGGCAGGTATGGGGTTTGATTCTAAACACAGTTTTGCCCCTCTTACCACTTGCTGAGGCTTCTCCTTTGCCCTTGGACCTGGGGTATCTTTTTTTTGGTAGGATCCAACATTCTCCCGTTGATGGTTGTTCAACAGCGAGTTGTAATTTCGGAGTTCTCACGGGAGAAGATGAGCGCACATCCTTCAACTCTGCCATCTTGGATTTGTAAGACCCTCAGATCGGCAGTGGCCTCTAAAGTGTATCTTTTTGTGACTGCTCCAGGGTACTATAGCGGTATCCTATGATGTCTATGGGAGAAGCAGTATCATATAGAGTGTGTCTTTTTGGTTTATTTCACTTAGCATAATGTTCTTTGGGTTCATACAGGTTGTGTTAGAATTTCCTTTCTTTTTAAAGCCCAAATAGTATTCCATTCTATGTAGATGTCACATTTTGCTTGTTCATTCATTCCTTGATGGACCCCTGGATTGCAAGCTCTTGTTTGTGGCTGCTGGGAACAAATATCTCTTCTAAATTCTGCTTTCAATTCTTTTGGATGTAAATCCAGCAGTGGTATTGCTGGATGATATGCAATTAGTCACCTAACCTTTTAAAAATATTCTTTAAAGGGTATGTTCTCTACATGCTTTAATTGCCAATGAATAAATCAACACCTGGGCAAAACAAAGAAAACTGGATATTATTTCATACAAATACATATGCCAAGATTGTATTCTTACATTCTTCCTTTCTTTCTCCAGTCAGTACCACTTAGCATCTTTACTCCTTAACCACTCCACAATAAAGAGATGTAATAAGTCAGACAAGAAAGAGTAAAATAAATACGACACTTTAGAAGGAGTATTTGACTTCAACAGCCCTAAAGAACCAAAAATGGCCAAATAAAAAGGGGGCAGAAAATGGAAAGATTTGAAGCCAAAAAATTGAGAGGAAATTAAAAGACTACTTTTAAATTTCAGAGGAAAGTGTTATCTATGTTCCCATTTAAAATTTTAGGTGACTTTTCATATAAAATCTGGGTTAAAAAGTTACATAAAAGTGGTTTTACAAAACATCTTAGGTAGACCTTTTTCCCTGAAGCGCTGTTGGAAATGCCTGTGGGAACAATGACAGTTTTTATTTTCTCTTTTGAGGCAGAAACACTGAATAGGATCACTTACGTTTTATAACAGTATACTTTTATTCTTTCTATTTAGATTCCATATGCTGGTATTTTCCTTTATATTTTCTAGGAGAGAAATTACCTACATGGTTCATACTTCCATAGCAATCCTTAAAAAAATTCTGATTGGAGAATTTAGGTAGCAAAAATTTCAGTGATTTTAATAGAAGTATATTTCAAAAATTGTTCATGAAATTGTGCAATTAATAAGCCATGCATCGGAACAGACTGAACAAGCAAGGGAATCAGTTTCTGGGAGGATCAGACTTGCGGCGTGGGATCCTGCTGTCTGTACTCTGCTGTCCCCCTGCTGAAGGGGATGAGATTGCAGGCAGAAAAAGGCATGCTCTGAATGCTGATCAAAGTCCTCTTATTAGAATTATTGATTGTTCTATCAGTTGTGCTGGATACCCTCCGGAAGGGAAAGTCAAGGTGCCCGCAATGTGAAGTCAGATCGTGACACGGGGACCCCTGGACTGTTTGTTATCATGAGCTCATTCTCTGAGTCTGCAGAGCTATACAGCGCAAGTGTGGACAGAGACCTGGATTGCAGGACCAACTAGACTCAGCACAGTTGGTGATGTGGGGCTTAAAGGGCTGCACTCAGTAAAGGAGTGAGTCCAGTCTTTCATATCCAGCTGGAGTCCAGCACACTGTCTGCCCAAGTCAGTTTTTTTGTTGTAAGATGCATTGAAGGCTGATAGCAGTGGACTTGGAGAAGGCGATGGCACCCCACTCCAGTACTCTTGCCTGGAAAATCCCATGGATGGAGGAGCCTGGAAGGCTGCAGTCCATGGAGTCGCTAAGAGTCAGACACGACTGAGCAACTTCACTTTCACTTTTCACTTTCATGCATTGGAGAAGGAAATGGCAACCCACTCCAGTGTTCTTGCCTGGAGAATCCCAGGGATGGGGGAGCCTGGTGGGCTGTGGTCTATGGGGTCGCACAGAGTCGGACACGACTGAAGCGACTTAGCAGCAGCAGCAGTTGACTATTTCACATCCTTGTCTTACAATACAGGGTACAGGCTTCCCAAGTGGCTCAGTGGTAAAGAATCTGCCTGCCGATGCAGGAGACACAGGAGATGTGGGTTCGGTTCCTGGGTTGAGAAGATTCCCCTGGAGAAAGAGATGGCAACTCACTCCAGTATTCTTGCCTGGATAATTTCACAGACAGAGGAGCCTGCAGAGCTACAGTCCATGGGGTGGCAAAGAGTCCGACATGACTAAACTCGTGCATATGTGCATGGGCATGCGCGCGTGCGGGCGTGCACACACACACACACACACACACACACACACATACACACAGAGTCTTATGATACAGAAGCAGAAATATATTCTCCAACGTTATGGACTAAAGTTAGATAATAATGGACAAGTATTATGGACTGAGTTGTGTTCCCTTGAAAGTCATACATTAAAGTCCTAATTCCCAAAGTAACTGTTTCTTGGCCTTTAAGCAGATAATTAAAGGTAAACAAGCTCATATAGGCGGGGCTCTAATCCGATAGGACTGGTGTCCTGATAAGAAAAAACACCAAGGGGCCTCTCTCTCTGCACCTGCACAAAGGCCATGAGAGGACACAGCAGGAAGATGGCCTCACCAGGAACCAAACCAGCTGCTGCCTTGATCTTGACTTCTAGCCTTGAGAGCTGTGAGACCACAACTTCTTTTAGTAAGCTGCCCTGTCTCGGCTATTTTGTTACGAAGCTTGGACAGGTGAACACAGTAGTTTATCTGTTCAATACCTGTTCCTTTCAAGACATCCACAGTATATAAGCAGAAGTTTCATTTTTTCAGAAGGAAGGATTTATTATTACTTGCAGCATGTAAGGAGAACACTGTGGATCTTTCCCAAAGCAGCATCACCCCAAACAGCAAAACTGGGGAAGTTTTAAGCTAAGGGAGCGTGCATATTCATGAAGGGGCTTGAGCAGAGGAGAGCTCAGCATGGAACAGGGGAAAGGTCAACCAAGTCCAAGCTTCAGCTGAAGTCCAGTAGGTAGGAGGTTCTTTAAATATTTTGGAATCTAAATCAAAAAATTATAGTGCTAATTCCAGTAAGAGCCCAGCAGGAGAGCTACCACAGTCCTTGGTAATGATGGGTTTATAGTTACAATAGCATCAACACGTGGAAGCAGATGGTCCAAAACCCCCTGGTGATGGATCCTTCTGTACCTTCACATGGAAACACACAGAAAAGGATTGGAATTCACTGAATGTCCTTCTGGGGAAAGGACACTGGCTTTCCACTGGCTTTGTAGTGGAGTCAAGGGAGATGCTAATATTTTTCCCCATGTGCTTAAAATAATTTTTGACAGGGAGCATATATTCATGTATTACTCTTGCATTTTAAAAGAAGGCAATAGCAATACTGAGGGGGATGAGAAGATTACGTTGGCAGCTGCACTGGAGAAGATGATGTAGAGGTTAGCCAGACGGAAAATGATCGTGGATTCCCCCCTCCCCTCAATATAGCCAATACCCTTTCATGACAGTAATTTGTAAAATGACTTAACATGAACCAGTGAAGTATAGGCTAAACATCACTGCCATGTAATTCTATTAAAGAGAGAATCTTTTCATTACTATGTGTTTATTATTTTAGACAAAATGTGTCTGATTTTCGCCAACTTAATACAATAATTTGTGAAAACGTTGAAGTTATTTTGGATGTTTACAGAAAGTATCGGAATGTGCAGCCACTACTTAAGAAGAGTTTGGGGCTTTGACAGTTTGGTGATCGTTTATCAGATTTAGATCACTAACAAGATCACGAATTTGACTGAATACTTGTTTTCTCACTGAAAGGGATACAGTACCAAGGACTTGCCCGGGAGCCACGGTGTGCGTTGCCTGCAACTTTCATTCGTACCACTAGATGGCGATGCAGGACTTTGAATATTTTAAGGACAGCGCCGCTCGCAAAACATTTCAAGAAACCGGCAAATAACCGGCTTCTTTCCCCGGTGAAACATACGTGTGACTTTCTTTCGCTTGACAAGTGTGCGTTACAATTGAGGTGATCATTGTGGAAAAGTGTGTCACAGGCACGTATTTCAACCTCCAGCGTTCTGTACAAAGATGCTCTTATGCTATATATGTGCATATTTGGAAGTATATATTCGTATATATATGTGTGAAGAAATATATGGAACTAAATATATGTTATATATAAATCAAGACATACACAAGAACTAGTGAAATTAGTCCAAATAAAACAAGACAACATCGAATCACATAATATTGCTTTAAAAATATTACAGAAATAATCTAGATTAGGAAGACTAGAAAATTCAGATAAAATTACAATAAGATTATTTACAAGCTCTCAACATAGCTTTTAGAAAAGCAAGGTGGCTGCTTTAGAATATTGGAAATCTCGAAGAGCAAAGAGCCATCAACGCTGTCTGCTTTTAACCCTATTGGTCCTTTGCACCGGGGCTTTTCTTCCTAATTTTTCCCGACTCAATGCACATGAGTTTGAGCAAGCTCCCGGAGAAGATGAAGGACAGGGAAACCTGGCGTGCTGAAGTCCATGGCGTTGCAAAGAGTTGGACACGACTTAGAGACTGAACAAGAACTCCCGCCGTAAATACTGGATTTCATCATTTCTGCGATGCAGATGGTTTATATATTACATCTCTGAAATTGGGATGCTGCTGCTGCTGCTGCTAAGTCGCATCAGTCGTGTCTGACTCTGTGTGACCCCATAGAAGGCAGCCCACCAGGCTCCCCTGGGATTCTCCAGGCAAGAACATTGGAGTGGGTTGCCATTTCCTTCTCCAATGCATGACAGTGAAAAGTGAAAGTGAAGTCGCTCAGTCGTGTCCGACTCCTAGTGACCCCATGGACTGCAGCCTACCAGGCTCCTCTGTCCATGGGATTCTCCAGGCAAGATTACTGGAGTGGGGTGCCATTGCCTTCTTCGAAAATTGGGATATATATATATAGCTGTTGCTTTACCATTTCTGAGCGCCAGAGGACAGTGCTGGTGTGTCTATCAGTGAGTGGCCGACAGCCCTGGCAAGTCTTGGCTGAAAAAATCTGGAAACCAAGGGCTCCATTTGTAACTTCTAAAGACAAAAGAGCCGTGGGAGTGGGAGTAGATTGAAAAGATAGGGAAGCAGGTGTATTTATCAGCATTCCTGAGTCAGGTTCAAATGCAGACTAGCACTCTATAATTGCAAAGCAGGCTTAAAAGCTCAGAAATAATAGCTTTTAGTTGACTTGTGGATTCTTTTAAGAAGTGCTGCATCACCAGCTCTTCAAATGATACAGAGGATGATTTAGGGTGAAAAAAAATGTGCCTCTTTGAGACAAAGAGTGTTTTTACAAGAGCTGGACTCAAACATGATAAAGTTTTAGAAAAACCCTAATTATTTATTTTGCTTTTATTTTCCCTTGTATTATAAAATAAATACATAAAATCAACCTTGCTCTAGTTAAGTCTAAATGAGTTCTTTATGAACTACATATAAAAATTCCAAGTGGTAATTGTGTCACAGTTTAATAGGCAGAAATTTTTTCTCCCTCTATGGAATATGAAACAATGGTGCATTCTGTAATCAGTGACACTTTGGATTGGATGGAATGCAGACAGCAAATGTAAGCTACTTATACTGACAGAAATACAGTGTTGTTGCTCAGCCCCTCAATTGTGTCCAACTCTTTGCATTCCCACAGTGTCGTGGTTAAACTTCACTAACTCCCTGGTGGCTCAGAGGTTAAAGCATCTGCCTGGAATGCTGGAGACCTGAGTTCGATCCCTGGGCCAGGAAGATCCCCTGGAGAAGGAAATGGCAAACCACTCCAGTACTCATGCCCAGAGAATCCCATGGAGGGAGGAACCTGGTAGGGTACAGTCCATGGGGTCGCAAAGAGTCGGACACGACTGAGCGACTTCAGTTCACTTCAACTTGAGAGTCAGAAGCGATGCTGACTGTGGAAAGCAAGTTTTTAAACTTCTCTGGGGCTCAGTTGTCTTACATACACAAGAGATAACGACAGTACCTATATCCTTGCTGCTGCTGCTAAGTCATTTCAGTCGTGTCCAACTCTGTGCAACCCCATAGATGGCAGCCCACCAGGCTCCTCCGCCCATGGGATTCTCCAGGCAAGAGTACTGGAGTGGACCTATCTCCTTAGGAGATAATATATAACTCATTTATCACACGTATTCACTAATGTGTGCTGACAGTTCATGGATATTAGACAGTATAGCCAGTGAACATCACCAAAAATGGCTATTGGCAGCCACAATTTATTCTATAATTTTTGAACTCTATTCCATAGCACACCCATAGCTGTCTCCCATAAAAATCTTATTTTTCTTCCCCAGTTCTTCACATGAGAAGATAGGTTGTCTACAACACTCTCATCTTAGAGATTTCATCTGTTTCCATGGCCTTGAAATGAAAGACTAGCCACATGAAAATTTGATGAGACTGTAGAGCAGTTAGAACTCATTCAAATCTGGTAGGAGTGCAAAATGGCACAGCTATTAAATACTTTGGATACCAGTTTCTTAAGACAGGAGTTGGTAGCCTGTCCCTTCTCCAGTGAATCTTCTCAGCCCAGGAATCAAATTGGAGTCTCCTACATTGCTGGTGGGTTCTTTACCAGCTGAGCTACCAGGGAAGCCTATACATAGCTTCATATATCAAAGTCTAGAAAAGGTAAAAATAAATTATAGTGACAGAAATCTTATCAGTGGTCACCTGGGACTGGCATGGGGCAACTTTATGGGTTGATGGACATATTCTCTGTCTTCCTGTGTTGGTTGTTTATCAAAGCATATCAAAGTGGACACTTAAAACAGATGCATTTTATTGGATATTCATTGTACTTCAATATTGATGACTTAAAAGGAAAACAAAAGTACTTATCATTTACAATTATTACCAGAATATCTGTAAAAATCTGGCTCTTAAAAATGCTCAATAAATATGGCTGATTCTGAATCTAATTGGACTAATATTCTCTCTCCTTTTGGAGAGAGTAGTCATGTTAATTGACTTTCTCTTTCACAAGGCATCAGGAAGTGGCCTTGGATTCTGGGAGATTAGATTCCTTGGGCAGAGAGCCAACACAGCTCATTATTCTGAGTGAAAGATTCAGAGATTCAGCTTGGCTTCTCGATTTCAGGAAGGAGCTGTGAGAGTCGGGGGCTCACTGAAGTCTTGCTGCAGAGGGACCCTTACTGTTTCTCTTCCCTTTTGATGTAATAGAATCATAGGTTGCGGAGTTGGAGGAAATGTTGGAAATGATCTAGTTCTACCTACAGTTGTTCACGTCTCTGCAGTAACCTCTCACTTGCTTTCTCATTATCACCTCCCTAGGAGCCAAAGAACTCTTGTTCTTTTTTCCTTCAAATCTTCTGGGAGTCTGGCAAGGGCAAGTTTTTGGTTTTTCCCCTTTCCCTAAGGCACACTTTACTCCATTGCTTTGACTATTTGTATCTAGATTTCTTGTGCCCGAAGTTGAAGGTTAAAATTCATTATGCAAAGTCAAGTGAAACTCATATTGAGTATACGATGTAAATCAGTCTTGTTTACCATCATTTCCATAAACACATAGATTAGGAGGTATGCAATGCGCTGATCTCTCCTCAGTGGCCTTGATGATATTCCTGGAATAATTTACTTCTCAGGAGTTTCTTCTCGCTTAATGATTCGTGGGGAAAAGGCAGCCCCAAGATGCCTTTGTTCATGGCGAGGACAGTGAGATGGGCAAGCGGCTTCTCTGGGGTGAATTTTCTCTTTCAATTACTGTTAGTGGGATTGTGTGAGTCTCAGCCAAGTCACCTACCTTTTCTGAGTGGGAGTGATATGAACAATGTAGAAGGATTTTTTTCTTTGTTGGAAATTACAGATGCATATGGAAACAGTGGCCCATAGGAGACACCTTGGGAGACAGGGGAGCACAGGGAAGCCTGGCGTGCTGCAATTCATGGGGTTGCAAAGAGCCGAATGCAACTGGGCGACTAAACATAGGAGACACTCAGCAAATGCTAGTTTCATGAATATCGTTTGGTCAACCTATCTCACACATGGGCTCACACATGTGGCTCACACATGTGGCTCACACATAGGTGGCTCAGTGGTAAAGAAGCTGCGTGCCAAAGCAGGAGATGCGAGTTCGATCCCTGGGTTGGGAAGATCCCCCGAGAAGGGAATGGCAACCTGCTCGAGTGTTCTTGCCTGGAGAATCCCATGGACAGAGGAACCTGGGGGCCTGCATTTCATGGGTCACACAAGGGTTGGACATGACTCAGCGACTAAACAACAACCACCATCTCATATATGGAGTTATTCCCTTTTTCTAACCAAGATTCCCATTCTTCAGTATTTTGATTACAGTATTGTAGGTAACTCACTTCTACTATAAGGATGGAAAAGTGGACAGACCACAGGGGGTGAAATGGTGAGCTGCGGTGTTGCCTCCAGGTCACAGGTGGTACAGGTTGGATCCAAAGGTCCCTGGTGAGTGTTTCCCAAAATAAAGACAGTGGCAGATGAAGAGCGAGGGCAGGCAGGGACTTCCCCAGCAGTCCCGAGGCTGAAACTCTGCACTTCCACTGTGGGGCATGTGGGTTTGATCCCCCCTCAAAAAATGAAAGAGTGCAGGCAAAACTTTCCTCCCTTTTCTTCCTCCTCTGCTGTCAATCAGCAAGTGGCCCATCTAGAGTTCAAATGAAGACAATATATTTATTTTTAAATTTTGTATATTAATGAGAAAGTATTATTATTGTTCAGTCTGTATTCTTTATCACGAATTAAAAGGTAAAACTAATTTTCTCTGTATTATAAATTCTGTTTTCAAAATTTTAACCAGAATGAATCCCTAAGAAAGCACTCTTTTCTTAACAAAATTGTTTGAGGGGATACGAAACAATCACTTGGTATTGCTTTTAAAAATTTCTGTGCACAGACTGTTTCCCTCATATTGTAATTTTATTATCATTTGTTTTAAATACAAATATCATTTTTCCTCCTCTCCATCCCACCTCTTTTATTTTATGTTTTTTTCCCCCTGTAAAACAATGGATTTTAGCGTTTCCTTTTTCTGGTTATGCTTATCAAGGTCTTTCTCCTCTGAGCACAAAGCACCCTGAGTAGGACCTGTTTTGGAGAGAAGAATGAACTATGGAAAACGAAGACTTTGCCTGTAGAACAATGTTTATACAGTTTTCATTGTTGCTAAAGCTTTTGTCTTTCCATCTCATCCCGCACACAGCCTCCCACTTCACTCTAGGTTCTGGGCTCAGGCGTTTGGACCCTTCAGAGTTGGAACTTCAGAGTTTTCAGTGCCAGTGATCTTTGCTTCTTCCCCAGCCCAGAATCGCCACAAGACATATCTCTCTGTTCATTCTCTTTACTTTGTTTTCCCTCAGCTCTGATGAGGTGTGATGGGCATACAAAACCCCAGCACATCAGTAATGTGTATAATTTGTTGAGTATGGACATACAGATGCACTTGTGTTATCATCATTGGTGTTCAGTCACTCAGTCGTGTCTGAATCTTTGCGACCCCATGGACTGTAGCATGCCAGGCCTCCTTGTCCATTACCAACTCCTGGAGTTCACTCAAACTCATGTCCATTGAGTCAGTGATGCCATCCAACCATCTCATCCTCTGTCGTCCCCTTCTCCTCCTGGCTTTAATCATTACCAGCATCAGGGTCTTTTCCAAAGAGTCAGCTCTTTGCATCAGGGGCCAGAGTATTGGAGCTTCAGCTTCAGCACCAGTCCTTCCAATGTATATTCAAGGTTGATTCCCTTTAGGATGGACTGGTTTGATCTCCTTGCCTGCCATTATTACAATCAGAGAAAGAAATGTACTATCACCTTCAAAAGTTTCCTTGAGTCCTTTTGTGATGGTGTGTGTGTATGTCATAAGAACTCTGACCGTGAGATTTGCCCTCTGGACACATTTCGGGTGTGCAATACTGTATATAGGGAAGCACAGACAGTGGATATACAGCAGATGTCTGCAATTTATCTAGTTCAGGCAGTGGAGGACATGCCAGGATCAATGAGTGTGAGCAAAGGCATGTGATTCCACGGAGTTTTATTCATTTTTACCTTCTCCACTTAAATGCCACCTGACACAGGGAATGTGTTTTGTTTATATTTGAGAAAAAACGGATTTCAAGCAAATGTGGTTGAATGATGGTGGCCGTGGATGGCGTGCCACGGGCACAGGGACCAGGGGCTGGCAAGCTGGCTTCTCAGGCTTCCTGGGGGTCAGGCGGGCAGGTCCCGAGGCAGCATTAGGAAAGGGGGTGAAGAATCAGAAGAGGCTTGAATTTGCAAGCCAATCAGAAGCTAGTTTATTTGTTACATTTAGGGAGAGGGTAGGAGTGGAAAGCTTTTTATTTTTGGATCCTCTTCTCACATCTGTAAGGCTCAGAATTAGATACATCACTCTTGTTACGGTTTCACAAGAATTAAAAAGACCTCAGACACAGCCTGCCTGCTTCTCTGTAGCTGGAGTCTGCCTGCCCCTATGGCTTGAATTTACATTTTTTGTTTTTCCAATGTGATGTCTTCAAGTTCAGCGGAAGGCTGGGGAACAGCTTGGGTATCTCCAGCAATAAGCAGTTTCCCTAGGTCTCACACGTTTACAAAATATGGTAACAAAGACGGCATAACTCAAGAGCCCATGGAAAACAGACCACACTGGGCCACGGTCATGCAGAAGACAAATGTACAAAATCTGAAGACAAATGTACAAATCTGAAGATGATGAAGTATAAAAAATAAATTCAAGTTTCTGAGTAGCTTCTGATTTTTAGACTTTTTTGTTCATAAGGGTGTTCTGTTTCATCTTATTGTGTTTGCGAGGATTTAGCATTGATTTCCATCATAAGGATTGTCTTTTTGGCAACATACCCGAATGTGCTTTAATTTCACATCACAATGGTTATTTGATGTGTTTACAAAGATGTTGACTCTCCAAACAGACTTCGGTAGTCATTGCATTCCTGTTTTTACTGCAAACAGGTAAGCAAGTATTTTTTATCTAGCTAGTGCCTCATTGATTCTTGTAAGCCAGTGGCCACCACAAAATTAAACTTTGTAGGTTGAAAGGAGATTTACAATGTAAAGATGTACATGTAATAGAAAGAAGATAATCTCTAAGGTTATTTTCCAAATGAGACAGCAGTGGTGGGAAATAATTACTTTGGCAGGGAAATTACTTAAAATAACACTTGGATTTGCACATTGAGGAACATGAACGGGATAATTCATAAATGTGCTCATTTCCTCCTTGCTGGTTATTAGCCAGGAATATAGTACAGCATATGGCTTATTATTCTGGTAGTTGGAGAGAACAGAATTAAATGCTGAGATGAATGACTGTTTTCTCATCCAATTCCCAGTCCTTCCCCCGTGCCAGGAACTGGGTCCTTGTGAATCGAAGTTTGGCTGTGAGACTGAGGGTCCAGATAGGAGTAGGGGAGGACGATATCCCGGGTGGCCCTCCCTGCAGGGGAGACGCTACCTCGACACAGCTTTCAGCTCTGGCCAAGCAGAGTCGTTAGGGGCAGGCTGGCTTCCGGACTGACACACGGTGGACAGGAGGTGAACGAGCACACTTTGGTCTTGTCTTCCTGCTGAGTGGACTGAAAACACTGGCTACTGTCTATAAAATGCTCAGGAGAAGACTCTGGCAGGCGGAGAGAAGCAGACTGGCTAGGGTCTGGGACCCGAGGACATCACGGCGCCAGGGTGGCGTCAACTCCCTCTCATAGGGAGCCGGAACCGCCACTCCCACCGGCGGTACCGAGGGCTGCTCCCACCCCAGGGTGTCAGCAGAGACTGCGTGCAGAGCCCAGACTTCTACCTCTGCCTGTCAGAAACAGAGCTGGGTACCCTTTTTCTGACACCTAAAAAGAAAAAAAAACAAAAAAACAAAAAAAACCACCTTTTTGTTTTGTATTTGGATATAGCCAATTAACAATGTTGTGATAGTTTCAGGTGGACAGCAAAGGGACTCAGCCGTACAAGTACCCATTCTCCCCCAAACTGCCCTCCCATCCAGGCTGTTACAAACACAGAGCAGAATTCCCTGTACTGTACAGTAGGTCTTTGTTAATTATCTATTTCAGAAGAGTATTCTTTTGAGAAGTTTCCTTGCTAGCAACAGAAAAAAGGAAAAAACCTTTTATCTTCGTGGATGAGCAGGTCTTCCCGTCTTTGAAGAGCTTGGCTCCTGTGTGATGCAGACATACACTGTGCATTAGAGAGGGAAGAGGCCCAGATAAACACAGAGAGAGAATTTTATGTTTTTTTTTTTTTCTTATCTTGCCTTAAAATATAAATTTTATTTCATCAAGACTCACACAGTCTGGAGATTGACTCTGTGAGTCATTTGCAACTCTTTGCAACCTCGTGGACTGTAGCCCGCCAGGCTCCTCTGTCCATGGAATTGTCCGGGCAAGCATACTGGAGTGAGCATCCATTCTCTTCTCCAGGGGATCTTCTCAACCCAGGGATCAAACCTGGTACTCCCTGCTGCAGGCAGATTCTTTACCATATGAGCTCCCAATCAGAATGGCTGTTTACTAATTAACCATGAAAGCAAGAGCTCTTCGGGGCTTGGCAACATCCCCTCTGGAAAAGCGCACGGACGGCTCACGTGAAAGCAGATGTTTGACTGATGCTTGGGGAACATGAGCGATTGATGGCCCCACTGGTGAGTGACTTCCAAGCAACAGTATCTTGAAAACCCCAGTTTTGCTAATTACCTTCTAAGGGAGCGGGAATCCACCACTGAGATTGTTATTTTCTCTGGATGGTTTTGGAGGCATTCACTTCTCTATTGAGAGGTTATGGAATGTGGAGTCAGACCTTGATTTAAATTTCAGCTCTCTGCTCTCACCTAGCTTCTTTGCACTTCTTCTACTTCACCTGGACAGAAGAGCTCTTCCCAAATTGTCCTGGAAATTTAATGAAAATTTCATTGAATTCTAGCCCACAGGAAAATTCTAGCCCAGTGACTAGTACCTAGATGACCTTAACTCATCATCCTCTGAGACTGCACTGTTCTTCAAACGGGGTACAATGCAAGCTTTCTTCAGTAATAAGTAATATCTTCCAGTTGATGTTCAGCGGCTACGAATGATCCTTTAGGACAAGTAATTCCCTCCACAGATGACTGGGCTTATTTATTGCAAGTCCTTCTCTCTGCTTTTATTAGAGAAAGTAGTTTTACCCTCCAGTTCATGTTTGAGGGTAGCTTGCTGTCTCCCATGTAACCCGTCTTATAAATGCACATATTTGAAATAAACAACTAATGACAATACGAACATGTTCAGCATTCACTCGCCTTTATTTTGGGTTTCCCTGGTGGTTCTTATGGTAAAGAATCTGCCTGTGATGCAGGAGAGGCTGGTTTGATCCCTGGGTAGGGAAGATCCCCTGGAGAAGGAAATGGCAACCCACTCCATCAGTCCTGCCTAGAGAATCCCATGGTATAAAAATAATAATAGGTAGAAAGCCCTGTTTGTCTGATAATAAGCAGAGAGCCCTTACTTCTCATGGCGTGTTCATATTCCTTTTATTAAGATGCTGGCTTCAGGCGAAGGTCAGCTGATTCCTGCCCTCATGTACTTATCTCCATGGCTAGGGAAGCCCTGCCGCTCGTCTACTTATTGCAGAGGCTTGGAGTAAGATAGATGACGTGGTAAGGTGTAAGTAACCGCTCTTGGGAGAAAAACAGGCAGCTGATAAGATAAGTGAATATGGGAGCTGAGTGACCACCATCTGTTAACCAACTTGTATCCAACAGTAAAGGCAAATGGAAACGTTTTCCAGTGTTGAGAAGGTCAAGTTTACTGACCTCAGTTGGTGACAGGCTGGTGAGAACACTGACTTTGGACTTGACTCTGACCTTGGACCTTGGCTTTGACTTTTACAAATTGCTGCTTTGGGCAAATTACTTATTCTCTAGGAGACTCAATTTCCTTGTGAAAAGATGAAAATACGGCTAGGATTTTTTGATGTTTAATTGTACACTAGGAGGGAGCTCTGCTTTGTTCCATATTAATAACATCACATTCACTTTCCACAAGATCCAAATAAATTTGTGATTAGTTAACGCACGTTGCAAATCAGGAGCTGAAGAGCCAGAGAGGTTAGGCAACTTACCCCAAGGTCTAACACCTTGTAGATTTTAGAGTCTCTCAGGGAACTCAGGTCTGTCATTATACTGTTTCATTTGAAAAACTGGTAAAAATAAGATCAGTCTTGGGAAGGTTTGGAAATAATGAAATGAAACATTAATATTACCAGAGCAGTGTCTAGCTCAAGAGTACATGCTCAATAAAGGTAATTATTACTATATTATCCAGAAAAATCATGAGTGGCACCTAATATTTAAGAAAATGATGATTGCTACTTAGTAAGCTTAATACATGCCAAGTTTTCTGTGAAGTGAATATACGCAGTATCACCTTTACTGTTCATAAAACTCTATTATTTAGACTTTAAGAAATTATCTTCCTTTTATAAATGAAAAATTGTGGCTCAGGGGATCATGTGTTTGGTATGAAATCATGTCATACAGTAGTGGGACGTGGAACCAGGGTTACTGATTCCAAAGTTACTTATTTTGTTGGTGTTGATAGTTGTTATTCTTAATCTCTTTGCTCTGTGGCTTTCCTAAGAAGAGAAGCTTCCAGATTGTGGAAAGGTATATGTGAATTTGTATGAGAGGGCTCATTCTAGATGGGCCAGACAAAGAATGAAAAATAGAATTTCAGACGTCAGAATGCTGAGCAGGGAAGGAAATATTTTAAATATCCAGGTGAATTAATTCATCTGGGGAAAAATAACCCCAAACATCTATTCGATGAAGAACAAAAGCTTGGAAGCAGCATAGTGAATCCTGTTAGAAAGACTGATTTTGGCTTCCCCCTGTTCTGTTCATTACACCTGAATAATCACTACAATGTAATCTATAAATGGTAAAATTCCAAGATCAGGGGGGACCGAGACCTCCTCTATTTTATAAGCCCTGAATTCTGTAAGACAGTGCCATGCAAAGTTATTGACATTGTAGCTAATCCTATTTGGTCTTTCCATCAACCGTTGCATTCTTCTTTCTCCTGGAGGTAAACACCATTATAAACTATTCAAAATTCTATAAAGTTTTCCTGGGAGTTTTATCGAGGGCTATTGTCTCCCAGATAACCTTATGTAACACTGATGTGTCCATACATCTTTCCCAGTCCATGCACACCCTTAGCAGCCCTTCTTGGAGGAGCTCCTGAAATGCCCCCCATCAGCTCTTGCCTCTGCTCATCACTAGAAGTTTCCCTGCTATCTGTTCTCCAAGGCAACACCCGCTGACATAAATGTAACAATGGCAACCCCCACCACTGCTTGGCTCTGTGCTCCATCCTCTGGACAGCTTGATTTAGGCTGCAGCCTACGTTGCCAGTAGCCGGTCCTAAACCACAGTTCAGTTCAGTTCAGTCGCTCAGTTGTGTCTGACTCTTTGTGGCCCCATGAACTACAGCACGCCAGGCTTCCCTGTCCATCACCAACTCCCGGAGTTTACCCAACTCCTAACCCACAAATATGGCACTTTCTCGGTACTAGTGATAAAGAACCCACCTGCCAATGCAGGAGACATAAGAGGTGCAAGTTTGATCCCTGGGTTGGGAAGATCCCCTGCAGGAGGAAATGGCAGCCCACTTCAGTATTCTTGCTGCAGAATCCCATGGAAAGAGGAGCCTGGTGGCTACAGTCCAAAGGGTTGCAAAGAGTCCAACACAACTGCGGTGACTTAAAATACACACACGCAATCGAATTCCTATTTACAATAGATGCTTTAAATATGTTTTATGGATGTTGAAGTATCTGCAGCCAATTTTTCAAGTCAATGCCTACCTCCAAACCCGATTCATCCCTACTTCCTGTTTCTTATAGGATAGCAGGGGTTAGGGTAGGGACAGGTCAGACTTCAGAGCATTGGCTTCCTCCAAAGTAATTTTCAGCTCCTGGAACTAAACAACAGAGGGGAAGGGGTTTGGGTAAGTCCCAAGGCCATCAGTCCAACTGACCTGATGCTGAAGTCAGCTGCAGGTGTCTCATTAAAGCCCCAAATGATGAAGGGACTGTGCGTTAAACTTTCAACTGCTGCGTACTAACTGGAATAGTAAATACCTGATTGTACTTCTTTCTTCTCTTCAGTATGTTGGAAAGAAAAACAAATGATTAATTATTGACTGTTTCCCCCTGAAATTTCACTGACCAACAGAAACTTGAGCAATACCCAAGTGGATTCATTTGCCGTAGCCAGTCTTGACTAAACAAGCTCCACAATAATGCTTCCAGCAAAATAAATAAATAAACAAAAAATCTCCAATTAGAAATTATTGAAGGTCACAACCAGGTTACAGCTACGAGACATGGAGACCTAATGAAGTCTGTGACTTAAGTCAGTTCTGGGTATTGCTAAGCTAGGGCTGCCTGATGATTTCTGGCGGGGGCGGGGGAGCAAGAAATGTAATCTCCGAGGTGTCTGGATATTCAGAAAGCAAACTTGTCTAAGTCAAGCAAATAATACCCAGAAAGTTTTACTTATAAAAAAAGATATTATCTGGACTTCCCTTGGGGTCTAGTGGTTAAGACCATGAGGAGGTCATGAGTTTGATCCCTGGTTGGGGAAATAAGGTCCTGCATGCCACGTAGCAGTGGCAAGGTTAGAAAAAAAGATGTCGGTCTTGCGGTCTCACTTGCTGGTGGCTCAGTGGTAAAAAATCTGCCTGCCAATGCAGGAGACAGGAGTTCGATCCCGGGTCTGGGAAGAGCCCATATGCTGCAGAGCAACTCAGCTGCTGTTCTGCAATTACCAAGCCTGTGCTCTGGAGCCTGGGAGCCACACCTACTGAGCCCGAAGGCCCGAGTCTGTCTCTGCGACCGGAGAGCAGCCTTGGCTTGCTGCAACTAGACAAAGCCTGCGCGCTGCAGCGAGGACCCAGCATAGCCAAAAATGAATACATGAAATGCACTTTTTTAGAAAGCTATCACATGAGGAAAGAGTTCTAGAGAAATAAACTCACTGACCACACCACCTAATGGAAAATAGACATATTACAAAGAAAGAAACATGTTTTATTAAGCTTCTGTGACACAGCAGACCCAAATCTTCCACATCTTGACATTTTACCTGCAAGTTGAGAACATCGTTATTTGACTTTTTATTTTTATAAAGTGCACAATGGAATATTATTTAATAATATAAAGGAATGAAATCCAGAGATACATGCTACGAGAGGGATAAATCTCGGCAACGTTACGCTTGCTGAAGGAGAGACGCCAGAAACAGAAGGTCGCATAGTGTGTGACTGCTGACGTGAAATGTCCAGAACAGGTAAACTCACTGATATAGAAAGTAGATTGAGTGTTTGCTAAGGAATGAGGCAGGGGATGGGAAGAGAATGCTCGTGGGTATACAGTTTCTCTACAGAGTGATGAAAATGTCCCAGAATTAAACAGTGGTGATGTTTTTGTGAATACACTAAAAACCACTGAATTTTGCATGCACACACATATATAAAATATATATTATTTTTCAGATTATTTTTTCCATATAAGTTTTTACAAAATACTGAGTATAGCTCCCTGTGCTATATAGTAGATTCTTGTTATCTATTTTATATATAGCAATGCATGTATTATATGTTAATCCTATAATTTGACTTTTGAATACAGATGATTTTGTTGGTAATTACAACTGTTATAGTTCCTTCAGGAAAAATATTATCCTTTCTTTCTGTGTAACATACCTCCAATAATAATATGAACCTTGAGTGCCGTTTTACTGGTTTCTTTGTTTGTTGTCAGAGCTGAAGTGTCAGGGTTCTTTCTACTCCCATCATTAACAGCCAGAGAGAAGCCACAGGCTGGCCATCTCCAGGAATTTTGACTCTTAGAAATAGTGGTTCCAGGATGAAAGAAAGCTGCTCTGGTCTCACCATTTCGGGTGAGACGAAAACGTCTTTCAGGCGTTTTTGCTGTGAGATGCTGGCCGTGACTCCCAGCTTCCCTTGGTGGGGTGCCCGTTCCTTCAGCCTCTCATTCATTTTGTAAAGCCCCAACATGCTTATTATTAATGCCCTTTGTTTAAGTTATTCTGAGTCAGTGCTATTGCTTATTACCGAGAATCCTGATGGAAACCCTGCTTTATGCCATTCACACAGATAGGAGGGTGGTTTCTTAAAGCAAATGTTACCATTGAAGGAGGAACTGTGGCCCTGTCTCCACTTGTAACTGTGTGTTCCTGGGGTCTCATAATATATTTGTAAACTTCATACTAACGTGGCCGTGACAACTCGCTTTCTCCAGAGACGCTGTAAAAACTGAATGAGCTCATGCGTACCAAATCCAGCGGCTCAGTGGTAAAGAATTCCCCTGCCATTGCAGGAGACGCGGGTTGGATCCCTGGCTCAGGAAGATCCCCTGGAGGAGGAAATGGCAACCCACCCCAGTATTCTTGCTTGGAAAATCCCATGGACAGAGGAGCCTGGCGGGCTACAGTCCGCGGGGCTGCAGAATGGTGTAGGACTGAGCACGCATGCGCAAAGAGGACTGTAGGCTCTACTCTGCTTTCAATAGCTCCACAATGGCCTAGAATGGGAGTGCTGACCGCCTCTTAATATTGCAGCCCGGGGCTCCGGATAGCTGCTGATGGCATTTAGTTATTCATTTATTCAACCCACAGATGTTCACTGAGAGTCTCTTCTGTGCCAGTTACTGTTCTAGGCAATCAGAGACAAAGAGAAGAAGCAGAGGCTTTTCATCAGGAGGTCAGATACTACGAGAGGCAAGAGGAGCGTAAGCAGATGATTGCAGCTCCCTGCGGCGTGCACCAGCTCAAGGTACCCAGCGCGAGCATCAGCTGTGGCAGGAAAGAAGCGAGCATTTATTTGGCTTAAGAGGCTCAAGCAGCCCCTGGGCTTGATCTCGGAAGAAGTCTAGAATTTCAGCAAAGGTGCAGAGGCGTGGGTGTCCCAGGCAGAGAGAACTGCCTGGCACAATACCAGGGCTGTGTGGTAATTAGCACTGCAGAGGTAGGATGTGCAGTGAACGTGAGCAGGATACAGGGGTGCCCAGGGCAGTTGGACACCCAAGATGGCATGTGGAACCCAAGTCTCCATGGAAAAAAGTGTAAAGTGCAGGTGCTGTTAGTCACACGGCTGTGTCCGACTCTGTGCGACCCGCTGGACTGTAGCCCACCTGTCTCCTCTGTCCATGGGGTTCTCCAGGCAAGAATACTGGAGTCAGTAACCACTCCCTTCTCTAGGGGATCTTCCCGACTTAGGGATCAAACCCAGGTCTCCTTCATCGCAGGCAGAGGCTTTACCGTCTGAGCCACCAGGGACGCCCTGGGAATCCCGAGTAAGTACGTGAGGGGTGAGCTCGGCCACGGCTCTGCCCTGCTCTGCACCCACTCCTTTCTGCTCTGCCACTGTATAGGTGTTCAGGCACCAGGACTAGCTTCACGGGGAGTGCGTGTCTCGTCCACAGTCCACTTCCAGTAGCCCACCTACAGCAAGGGGATTAGGCTCGCTCAAGGAAGCTCCTCAGATCCTTTGTATAGAAGAAAGAGACAGTTTTGCATACCACTTTGCTTCCAGCAAGGATTGTTTTCATGCTGAGAATTCAATAAAAACAGAATTCCACTGTAACAGCCTAAGGAAATCAACAAACCCGCCTGAGCTGAGAAGAGACTGGGGCAGAGGAGAGGGGGTCTATGGAGACAGAAAAGAGGAAACTCGACCACAGAGTGACGCGTCCTCTTCATGCCTCACTTTCTGATTTGCTCCTCTTCTATTCTTATTTCTTGGTTGTTATTTTCCCCCAATTTTCCTCCATATTCCAGGTTACTAGAAAAAGAAGAGTCTCAGGCCCAGGGCTCCTGCCCTCTTCTCCATGGTTATGAACCGTGAGGGGGTATGTGAGCATCCCCAGGAGAACCTGCTTCTGCAAGGAGCTGGCTCTTAAGCCACAGCCGAGATCAGAGGTTCCCAATCTGTTAGATTCATGGACACCTTAGGGACTTGGTGGGCTTCCCTTGAGGCTCAGACAGTAAAGAATCTGCCTGTGATGCAGTAGACCATGGTTCCATTCCTGTGTCCTGACGATCCTCTGGAGGAGGGCGTGGCAACAGACTACAGTATTCTTGCCTGGAGAACCCCATGGACAAAGGAGCCTGGAGGGGCTACAGTCCATGGCTTCGAAAAGAGTCGGACACGACTAAGCAACTAGCATTAGTGTCTTGGTAACCTCTGCATGGAATCTCTAGACTCAGAAATAGATCTAACAAAACGAAACGTATTCTTACCATAGGACCCAGCAAACACACTCCTAGGCATTTACTCAAAAGAGCCAAAAGCTTAATGAGAAAACCTGCACACAGTTGTTGACCTCAGCTTTATATGTGAGTGCTCAAACTTGGAAGCAACCAAGATTTCCTGTAGTTGGTGAATGGAAGAACTATGGTCCATCCAAATGATGAGTATTATTCAGAAATAAAAAGAAATGAGCCATCAAGTCATGAAAAGATGTGAAGGAACCTCAAGTGCACAAAGTAAAAGAAGTCCATATAAAGAGGCTCCATACTGTGTGATTCCAACTCTGTGAAGTTCTGGAGTAGGCAAATATGGAGACAGTAAATAGATCAGTGGTTGCCAGAGGCAGTGTCTGGAAGGGAAAGGGATGAATTGGTGGAGCACAGAGAACTTTTATTGAGACCATTCTGTATGATATTATAATGATGGACACATGTTATTAGGTATTTGTTCAAACTCATAACTGTATAACACCAAGAGCGAAATGTAAGGTAAACTGTGGACTTTGATTCTGGTGTGCCATTGCAGGTTCATCTCTGGTAAAAAACCGCGCCATCTGTGACCGATGTTGCTGATGGGGAGGCTGTATGTGCGTAGGGCTGTGGGCATACAAGGTTCTTGTGCTTCTCTTACAACTTTTCTGTAGGCTGGTCACTTCTCTAAATAAAACATTGAAAAAGGGAGATATCAAGAATTCTACTTCTATGAATTTATCCTAAGGAAATAATTATAAAGTTGTATGAAGATATGTGTGTGAGTATATTTATCATAGCCTGTGTATAAAAGTGGAACCCTTATGAATGATTAAATTTCTTTTAGCAATAGAGGATTGGTACTATTTTTCTAAATTTGTCTAAATATGTGGAA
>SJYC01119974.1:0-18706 GCA_006408675.1 Madoqua kirkii
AATGTGTGTGTATATATATATATATAATCATACATTGACAAGCATTTAAAATATTTAAAGAACATACACTGTGATATTCCTGCTTTAAGGCTGACGTTATATGTAATTTTGAGAGAGAAGGATTCATTATTATTTTTTAACATCAAGCATATATGCTATTCAATTTAGGAGAAAAAGCTCTCTAAATATAATTTAAAATCTTCTTTGCAGATAATCTGTAATATCTCTTGATTGTCAATAGTTGAGTGTTCTTTGCTGTTTGGAAACATCCTTATTTTAGGTCAAACCTCCTGAGATTTGTATGAAGCGCTATGCAGTTTATTTACTTCCTCCCATGACTGTGGGACCTTTTTCTGGAAGCCTCTGCTTGGCACCTCAGACTAGTGAAGGCACATTTAATGCTGTGGCTTATTAGGGCTGGCACTCAGGGAAAATAGAAATATGAAGTGGACTTTAATACTTGACTCTCTAACACTTATTTTCTCTGGGAATTTGTACCAAAAAGGGAAGATGTGATATATCCAGGTGAAATGGTTTAAGTAACAAGACAGACCTTACTTGCTAAAAAGATTATTTCCCAGAAAAGAGGTAATTCCCAGTCCTTGAGAAGGTACTTCAGGAGGTCCTTCTGAATCCCCAGATTCACAAATGTGTTGTTTAGTTGCTAAGCTGTGTCTGACTCTTTGCTATTCCATGGACTGTAGCCCGCCAGGTTCCTCTGCCAATGGGATATTTCTGGCAAGAATACTGGAGAGGGTTGCCATTTCCTTCTCCAGGGAATCTTCCTGAGCCAGGGATAGAACCATGTCTCCTGCATTTGCAGGCAGATTGTTTATGCTGCATCACCAGGGACGCTCCAGTTGACAAATATGGCACCATCATAGCAAGAACTCTGCTATGGTGCTCAGGCTGAGATGAGAAGATTACAGTGATTTCTTATGATGTACCAAGAGACGGTAGAACGGATTAGAATGAAATTCTAGGAAAGTACTTCTCCCGGATCATATACGATATTAGTGATGCTAATATTAAAACAAAACGAGAATAAGAACTCTATACTCATTTCAACTTTGTTTTGTCCTCTGTGAAAAGAAAGCCTAAACTCAAGGAAAACAGGCTCCACGCTGTACCCACACCTCACCCTCAGAGGGGCACCGACAAAGAAAAGTCCTCATCATCTTCAAAAGAGCAGCCGCTTCTGTGACCCCTTTGGGGTCACTAACATGCATCTTGCAAAAAAGCCGACTAACTAACTGCTAATGAGATTCTTTACCAGTAGCTTAAGGGAGAAAAGATTTTGCATATTTCTTTTGCAGGAAACACCAAGCTCATATATCTTATGAAAGACTCAGATTTCAAGCAAGTGTCTCATCTGCACATGGAAGCTGAAAGTGTTGCTGTGTCTCTTAGCTGGTACACCCCCCACGCCCCACCCCCACCCCCACCCCTTGTATGCTTTCTTCTGCAGGTCTGGTTCATGGTGCTGCTCACACAAGGCAGGAACAGTTGTCAGTGGGTGGTGGGCAGATTCTCTTAATCATCTTCAGCGTGCTCCTTCTCCTTATCCATCCCTATAAGTGCTATAGGGATAGCACTTATCACTCTTCATTATAGTAGCTGTTGTACTGACTTGTCCTCCAAATGGACAGTCAAGCACCCAACAGAGTATAGGGTGCCAACTAGGCATTAGAACCACAGCTATTGAATGAATGAGACATGTGTTCCCCAGTCTTGCTCCAAAATGGTCTTTCCCTCTATCAGTCTTGAGCCAAAACACAGTCACTCATCACTGAAGTGCTGACATTTTTTTTCAAATTTTGGTAAAACACACATAACATAAAGTTTACCCTTTGACCGTTTTTCAGTGTACAGTACAATGGCCTTAAGTACCTTTGCATTGTTGGGCACCACTATCCATCTCTGGGGCTTAGCTTCCCCAGTTGAAATTCTATATCCATTAGACACCAGCTCCCCATTCTTCCCTACCCCAAACCCTACCTTCCGTCTGTGTGAAACTGCCTGCTCTAGGGGCAAATCGACAACTTTGTACAGTGACTGAATTTCACACATCTTCATGTGGACAGTCCATAGTGATGGCACCATTTGCAGGAAATGTACTTTAATGTATTGATTATTTATTGACATGGGCTTCTCAGGTGGTACAGTGGTAGAGAATCTGCCTGCCAATGCGGGAGATGCAAGAGACTGGGATTCGATCCCTGGGTCAGAAAGATCCCCTGGAGAAGGGAATGGCTACCTATGACAGTATTCTTGCCTGGATAATTCCATGGACAGAGGAGCCTGGGGAGCTATACAGTCCATGGGGTCACAGAGAATCAGACAAGACTGCGCACACGCACACATTTATTGCCACATGGCATGTGGGAGCTTGATTCCCTAAAAGTGAAAGTGAAAGCTGCTCAGTCATGTCCATCTCTGCAACTGTATAGTCCATGGAATTCTCCAGGCCAGAATACTGGAGTGGGTAGCCTTTCCCTTCTCCAGGGGATCTTCCTGACCCAGGAATTGAACTGGGGTCTCCTGCATTGCAGGTAGATTCTTTACCAACTGAGCTATCAGGGAATTCTCTAACCAGGGATCAAAGTCACATCCCCTGCATTGGAAACATGTAGTCTTAATCACTGTACTACCAGGGAAGTCCCTGATGTATTACTTATTGATAACATATAACAAGGCCTAACAGATGGGCACTTATTGAGTTGATGGATCATGATCCTTAAAAAGGAAACATTTTCTATTTGGGGGGTAGAGAACCTAAGGTATAGAAATAAGATATACCTTATTCATTACGCCATGAATTTTCTATACACATTGTCATTGTTTTGGGGGCATGTGATTTGCCATGGGCTGAAAAAGGTAAATTTAAAGGATTTCACAGTGAGGGGAGGATTTCCTGTCCCCAGGCCAGCTGATGAGATAATAAGCCTCCACCCCATCCTAACAAATAGTAAAATAAATGCTGAACAAAATGAAATACCAACAATACTTCTTAGCTTTGTGAGAGAAGTGAGGTCACAGAGTGAACCACTGTCCCCAGATTTGGAGGGTTGTTGTTCAGTTGCTCAGTTGTGTCCAACTCTTCAATCTCATGGACTGTAGCATGCCAGGCTTCCCTGTCCATCACCAACTCTGGAGCTTGCTCCAACTCATGTCCATTGAGTCAGTGATGCCCTCCAACCATCTCATCCCTCTGTCATCCCCTTCTCCTGCTTTCAGTCTTTCCCAGCATCAGAGTCTTTTCCAGTCAGTCAGCTCTTGGCATCAGGTGGCCAAAGCATTGGAGCTTCAGCTTCAGCATCAGTCCTTCCAATGAACATTCAGGGTTGACATCCTTTAGGATTGACTGGTTGGATCTCCTTGCAGTCCAAGGGACTCTCAAGAGTCTTCTTCAACACCACAGTTCAAAAGCATCAGTTCTTTGGTGCTCAGCTTTCTTTATGGTCTAACTCTCACATCCATACATGACTGCTCTAGTCTAGCTTTGACTAGATGGACCCTTGTCTGCAAAGAAATGTCTCTGCTTTTGAATATGCTATACAATAGGCAGATACAGAGAATCACAGTTTACCATGGCAGGAACCAGGAATCTGAAGTATCTGTGGGACCCAGAGCTGGGGCAGGAAAACCTGAACTGTGACTGCTGAAGAGCTGGTGGCTGTGTGAACACCGACAGATAAACACTCTGGGTCCCAGTGGTTGGGGAAAATTCCTCATGCTGCCAGCAGGAGGAAGGAAAAGGAATGGCTTGAAATCACCAGAGCACTCTTGTTCTTCTTAGCAATGTCTGCCCGCAGGAGAAATGATTCAACCAGACATGCTGGGATTATGTTAGAGTGATCTTGGGGAAAGAAATACCCCCACTGCAGCTCCCTCTACGATTCCTACTGGGTGACATTCTGGAGACACCAAGACTATGGAGAGGGTAAACCATCAAGGGTTGTCAGGGCTTGGGGGAAGGTGGGATGAATAAGTAGGGCACAGAGGACTTTAGGCAGTGGGCGGACTTTGGATGATGCTACACTGATGGATGCATATTGTTGGACTGACCCTCGCAGGCCTATGAGGTCTTTGCCTGCCCAGCGTGGAGACCTGAGAAAGAGCGGGAATTGGCAACAGAGACCTCAGTGGTTTAGTGGGTGGGGGTTCACAGGTCTGAAGCGGTGGAGTGACGCCCACCGCCACGTGCAGGAGGATGCTGGGCAGGACACAGTGGCCGTCTGCTGGGGGTGGGGTGGGGGTGGATGGGGAAATGACCAGTCTTAGGGCAATCGACTTCAGTGGCGCTCACCAGGGAAACCAGCAGAAGGGCACGCCCCTCCCAGCCTCTTTAAGGAGAACAACCACCAGCCGGGGCCTGGGGTAAGCAGGCAGGAATGTCAGGCCTGGGCATAGGTGTGGGTGAAGCAGGCCCTGGTGAGGCATGAGATAGAAGAGGGTGAGAGGACAGCCATCCTGAGTGGCCTGACCATACGCTTGTCATCACACACTTGTCCAGACCTATGGAATGCACACCCAGTGAACCGTAGTGTAAACTGCAGACTCTGAGGAATGGTGGATGGGTCTCTGACTGTAGCTGAGATATCACTCACTCAGATACTGAGAGGCGGGGAGGCTGAGTGTATAGTGGAACCCTCTGTACTTTCTGCTTCAGTTTGTCATAAACTCAAAATTGCTCTGAAAGATAGTCTATTAAAAACATATCATCAACTATTAACTATGTGGCCTGTTTGCTTGGTTTCTTTAATTATTCTGTTCATTACTAACATCAGTATCTTTATTCAAAGATTACTTTTATACCACTGTATAATTACCTCCGAAACTCCATTTCCTTAAATAACGGGTATTAGTTCCCCTCAAAGAACAAGGATACAATTATCTTGTTTGCTTTTTCTCCCCTATCTCACTCCTTGGTCACTTGTTTTATATTTATTAGTATGCTTATCCCTAGTTTTTGTCTTGGTACAGTTACGTATCTTTACACTTTAATTATCTTATTGGCTTTAAGCTATATTCTAGCCCTGCCCAGCTCCTGAGGATTAAGCCTTCAATGAGCTTGTTCCAATTTCGTATCTTTCTTGCCCCTTTTCGGCCACATTTCTCTTAACTGAACCCTTCCTATGTTTCAGGCCCATACATATTAAACAGTCTTTTCCCCTAGTTTGTTTAGGTCTTAGTTCTCTGTTTAAATAAACACCACAGAGTTTTTGGCTTTTCCTGTTATTTCCCTAACTCATTCAGCGCACTTTCAGCCTTTGTAAATGTTCTCAGGAAGCCTCACAGGTGCGGTGCTGTCTATGGTAGCTCTCACATTCAGGGGTGGATTCTGGCTGCAAAGCAGACAGATGCCGCTCCCTCCCCCGAATGCCTCCTGAGGCTTCAGTGGACCCAAGCTCCGGGGGCCCCCTGCCAGCCTGCCCGTCTCAGGCCCCCTCCAGGATGCAGAGAAGGATGGAGCTCTTACACTCAGAAGGAGCATCTATGCTGGTGGTTTTAACAACCCCCTATGCTTCCATGCCCTCTTCTTTCCAGTTCCTCTTGAGCTGCTTCTGCCCCCATTGGTGATGTTGGCAGTCTTTATACATAATTTGCAGTGTGTGGGTTAGATCTGTCTCCTGGTTTCACTGAAAAAAAAAAAAAAAGTGGAGTGTGCAAAATGGCTTTGTTCTCCTTATTGCTTTGTTATGATTTCCAGGAGGATAGGAGAAAAATGCTGACTCACAAAGCTTTGTTTGCATTGATGCTCAGAAGCTTTTAAGTTTCAAACACATGGCTCTCTTTTCGTTGTACTTCTGGAATATTTAGTTCTAATTTTATTGCTTCATGGTCAAAGCACAGGGTCAGTATGGTACCGACGTAATGATTTTGGTTGAGAATTTCTGTGCCTCTCAGTGTCTAGTGTGTCCTTGAAAAGAAAAATGCGTTTTCTAATTGGTGGATGCAGGGTTCAATATATGCTCATGAGGTGAAACTTGTTTATTGTTTTGTTTATAGATTTTCTATCCTTTAACTACTTTTTCTGCTTATTCTATCATTTCTATCATTTGTTGATGGCTCAGGTGGCTCAGTTGCTAAATTGTGTCCAACTCTTGGGACCCCCATGAACTGCAGCCTGCCAAGCTCCTCTGTACATGAGATTTCCCAGGCAAGAATACTGGAGTGAGTTGCCATTTTCTTCTCTAGAGGATGTTCCTGACCCAGGGATTGAACCTGGGCCTCCTGAATTGCAGGTGGATTCTTTATCAACTGAGCCACCAGGAAAGTCCATATCATTTGTTAAGAGGGTTTTGTTACACTCCCCACCATGAATTCAGATCTGACCATTTTCCTTATCATTTTCTCAATATTTCTTGTCATAGGCTTTGTTGTTGTTGTTGTTATTTGTATAGGTCTTGAGGCTATGCTGTTTAGGTAAAAAAATATTGCAAGTTTTTGATGCCTGAAATGGACTGACTCGGCTCCTAGGGCGGCAGCACGGGCCAGTGTCAGGACGGTATGAGAGGACTACCTGGCTGGTTCTTGGTGGATGCCCCACTGGGACCCAGTAGGGAGGGCTGCCCAGGGCTCAAGGGGCCAAGGTCCTGGCCCCCATCATGAGCCTAACACATACTTGGAGGCACTTACTGGTCTCGCCTTTCCTTAGGTTCTCACTTCCTTTCTAGCAGCTTCATTTCTGCACAGATTGGTCTATTTGTCTCCATTTCCATTGAATATAGTTTTCCTGCCCCAATCCTGCCTTTGTCAGATTGTGTGTCTCCTTGGTGTTTCTTTCTGAGATCTTTGAAAGCTCCAAATGAAAGTGCATGCATTTACGTGGAGTGAATAATGCATGAATCCGTCCCTTTCAGTGCATGAAACTGTGCCCTGTGTAATGTAACTTATTAATCTCTATTGTGAAAAAGGTGGGAGAAGGTCGATAGGGTTCAAGGTAATTAGTCTTTGATTAGCACCTGAGAAGCTAAATAAAAGAGCACATTTACCCCCATCAACTTGAGTTGATAAAACCACAATTCCTATTGGAGGCAAGGCATGGTGTTCAGGGTGGTGATGGAGAAAAATCTTTGTGTTAATATGAGCATAAGTCAAGGTAAATATTTATCTGGGAAAACAGACAGGAACTATTCCAAAGTATTCATCAGAAAGTATTTTTTGTTAAAGAGTATCTGTCACTAGAAATCTAAAATCTTTATACACATTTAGTAGTATAAATGTGAAATAGTGATATTGCAACTCCAATTAAGCCTCCTGTTTTCCCAGTTGAGTCAGGCTCTTAAAGAAGGCTATTTCTCTCTGTGATCTTTTCAGGTAGGCTCATAAAAGACAACTCTTTCATATGGAATGGTTTTGTGCAACTTAGTGATGACAGGGTTGTGATGGCTGAGAACCGAGGACCACCCTCCTCCAGGGAGGCAAGAGCACGGTGTTTCATTCATGGTTTTTATTCCAGAGCCTCATGCACTTTTGAACACCAAACATGCCCAGTGAATCCTCTTGCAAAGAAAAGGTGCAGGGATTTTCTATGGATGTAAAGGGCTTTACCCTGATCTCACCTTTTCCCCCCTCTTTCTGCTTTTCCATGCTCTGAACCTCTTTTTCATCCCAACGTTCATCTTGCCTCTCTCACTAGGAGCTTTGGCAGGACCCACGACGGTCCCTTCTTTAACCAAGCACACACTACAGACCATCCCAGGATAGACCTCCACACCTGTTCTCCACCTGCTTTTTGTCTATGGAAAGACTTTTAGTTAAAGAGTAAATTTAAACAGAGAAGTGAGAAAATGCTGAAAGAAAGGAAAACAGTCAAGCAAGATAAAACAATAATACTTGAGCCGCTAAACAAAGTCAAGGATCTTTAGTTCTTCCTCAAGGACTGTACATGGTATTGGTATTCTGAGCCGTATCCTCTGAGCTGTTTTGCACATAGGAAACCACCACCAGGTGGGAGAAGTTAACTGCCTACTGCCCGCAAGCATGTAGACCCCAGACTAGCTGGAACCAGGTTGATGATGCTGACTCCTAATTACTTCACTACCAGCCAATCAGAAGAATGTCCACGAGCTGACCACGCCCTGGCCCTTGAGCACTAGGAGACTCCTCACTGCTCACCTGGACGGATTCACAGTCTCGAGGGCATTAGCCCGCAGTGGCCGCCTTTGCTTGGCAGAGCAATAAAGCTGTTTATTTTTACTTACTTCACCCCAAACTCTGTCTCCCAGACTTAATCTGGCGCCAGTGCACAGAGCCTGAATTTTACCAACATTCCCTCAAGAAAAGGAGGGCTACAGGCTAGAACTCTTTTTAGCCTAAAATTGAATCAGAGGGCACAACCACCAGCGTCCCTCTGGGGGAGGAGGTCGTCTGGAGGGCATGCCTTCTGGATGACACTTGAGCTGGTGACGCTTGATCCCGGCTGGAGTCTCCAGGGGCACCTCCCTGCCTATCCTGGAACAAGGCTCTGCCCACTGTCCCCGCTGCCCTGCTTGGGCGAGCAGGTGGTGCTGAGACCGCGGGGCAGGTGCAGACTGAGCCCCGCTAAGACGTAAGACAGCTACAGAAACCGCAGACTAGCGGGCAGGAGTGGAGATCCCCTTGCTTTCCAGAGCCAAGTCAAGCCTCGCGTTTGAGCCCCTTCCTTCCGCTGCCTCCTCTCCTTCCCGTCTCTCCCAACTCCCCACTTACATATGAAGGGGTCTGAGAACTAGCACCTTCCATTTCAACCAGAGTTACCAGAAGACTTTGAGATTTTTCTACATTTCCATAAAGGCGATACTCAAAATGTGGGATGGGAGTGGGGACTTTATGCAAAGAAAGAAAGAAAGAAAGAAAATCGACATTTCGTAGATAAGTGAAGAAGATCCACCTTCTTCCAGAATCTCACAGAACTGGTGTCTCAGGGGAGTTGCCCCTCAGGTTAAGACCTCAGAGGTTTAGAAATAACTGTAAAACATGCCTTTCAAACAGAGGTTAGGGTTATGGAGGCCAACAGGAAAATACTTGAAATTCAGCTTCTTCTTTCCCCTTAACTTCTTCCCTATTCACTGATGGCATCTGGAAATCATTTCTGAAGGTGGAATGTCGTTAAATGACCAAACAGTTGTGGGTAGGAGACGAAGGCAGTGGAAGGAAGGGACTTACACTGGAGGCTTGACTTTGGCTCTGCCAAACTAGGAGATCTCCACTCCCGCCCGCCAGTCTGTGGTTTCTGTAGCCATCTTATGTCTTAGCGGGGTTCAGTCCTGCACCTGCCCTGTGGTCTCAGCATCACCTGCTCGCCCAGGCGGGGCTGAGGGGACAGTGGGCAGAGCCTTGTTCCAGGACAGGCAGGGAGGGGCCTGGAGACCAAACATTTACAACAAGTTGTCTTTGTGGAACTCCTCATCCCCCCTGCAGAGTATTTTACTGACTTTACAGAGGATTTTGTGATATCTTTCAGGAATTGGGATACTTCTCACCCTGTCCACCTAACATAAAGTCCAGGGACAGCAAAATCACCTGTTTCTTTTTAAAATTAATATTAAAAAAATATTTTTAGTTATTTAATACAACTGTTTAGTCGTGCCGTCAGGGATCTAGTTCCCTGACCAGAGATGGAACCCAGGTCCCCTGCATTGGCAGTGTGGAATCCTACCCATGGAACACAAGGGTAGTCCCCTAAGTGTCTTTAAAATTTTTTTTTATTTTTAAAAGTTACTTTATTTTAAAATTAATTATATTGGAGTAAAGTTGACTTACAATGTTACTAGTTTCAGGTGTAAAGCAAAGCGAATCAGTTATATATCTCCATTCTGTTTCAGATTCTTTCCCCATATAGGTTATTACAGAGTAATAGTTATTACAGAGTAATAGTTATTACAGAGTAGAGTTATTACAGAGTAGAGTTCACTGTGCTATATAGTAGCTCCTTGTTGATTATTTACTTTATATATAGCAGTGTGTGAAAGTTAATTCCAAGCTCCCAATTTAACTATTTTTCCTACATGTCTCCTTGTAGTAACCATAAGTTGGCAAAACTTCCTAAGTTTCTAAGACTCCGAATCATCTTTCCTTTCTTCTTGGTTTCCCGCACTGCAGGGGGGCCTGGAGGACTGGGCTAAAGAACCTTGGCTCTTGTTATATTGACAGCTTTCATTTTGCTGTCGCCCTAATGGGACATCTCCCTGGAACAGGAAAAATATAGTTTATTCAAATAATACCTAACATCCTTTAATGAAACTCCCAGTCACCCTTTGGTCCTTTCCTGTGAACTGCAGATTGGTGAGGTTAACAAAATAGGACTGCTCTAAGAAAAACCTGATGATGATGGCTCCCTCTCTGTGTATGTCTTCATGCCACCTCTTCTATGTCATCCTGATGACAACTATTTGAGAAGAACATGTCGCTGCTCCTTTTCACTTGGGAAGGGGTGAGGCACAGGGAGTTGGCCCTGCCCAGGCTGGATAGCTGGTGATCCAGTGAGGCCAAGATTTACACTCAGGTGTGCCAAACCTGCCTCTTAACTCATCTCTCTGCCACCAGACTTTTCTTATCCTTAGCTCTTCAAGTTGAGGGACCTGGCTATAAACTCTATGAAATAGTTTAAAAAAAAACAAACCCAAAACCCTTTATTATCATCACTGTGTGATAAGCAAGCCAAGAACTCTCAGGGATCATTTTCTCTGGTTTAATATGCAGATAAATCACAAGCCTATTTGAGAGCAGATCTACCAGCTTGGAGGGCTTCCCTGATTAGCTCAGTTGGTAAAGAATCCACTTGAAATGCCGGAAACCCCAGTTCAATTCCAGGGTGGGGAAGATCCGCTGCAGAAGGGATAGGCTACCCACTCCAGAATTCTTGAGCTTCCCTTGTGGTTCAGCTGGTAAAGAATTCACCTGCAATGCAGAGGACCTGGGTTCGATCCCTGGATTGGGAAGGATCCCCTGAAGAAGGGAAAGGCTACCCTCTCCTCTGGCCTGGAGAATTCCATGGGCTGTATTGTCCATGGGGTCACAAAGAGTCAGACACAACTGAGCAATTTTCACTTTTCTTTCACTACCAGCTTGGAAAGATTCTGCTGGGATCTGAGGGGTGGGGATCATGGTGAAGGGAAGGTGGATCTACTAGCTTGAAAAGACTATGTTGGGATCTCAGCCAGGGCTTATGGCGAAGGGCTGGTGGAATTATGTATAAATGGAGCTGGAAGAACCAATTTGGTTCTAGACATGGTTCCAAAGGGCTTCCCTGGTGTCTCAGCAGTAAAGAATCTGCCTGCAGTGCAGCAGACTCAGGTTAAATCCCTGGGCCAGGAAGATTCCCTGCAGAAGGCAATGGCAACACACTCCAGCAGTCTTGCTTGGGAAAAACCATGGACAGAGGAGCCTGTCGGCCTGCAGTCCACATACTGCAAAAGAGTCGGACACGACTGAGCAACTAAACAACGTGGTTTCAAAGCCAGCAGACCAAAGCAGCATTCCAAGGCCATGGTGGCTCCGTCCCAGCCGAGTCTGTGTCCACGTCTAAGGCGGTCTGACTGAAGGAAGTGCAGAGTCAATACCGAGAGCCTGAATGAAGGCTTTGCTCTGTGATGATGTGCAGAGTGAGGAAGCGTTTCTGTGAGGACTGTGAGGTTGGCCAGGCCTCGGGGAGCGCCAGCCCCACCTTTCGAATATAGGTACTTGGGATGAGGGTTCTCCAGGCCCAAGGTAGGAATTCCGAATACCTGCAGTCACTGCTCACGGGTTGCAGGCTGAGCCCTGACCCCGTGGATTAGATAAACAAGAGGGCAGCGCGGGTCTTAGGAGTGAGCGGCTCAGCGGAACAAGAGGCAGCGGGGTGGTTCTTCAGGCACGAGGGTGCGCTGGCTCCTCCCGAGTGCAGAGCGGGCGGAGCGCAGCCAGACGCAGGTAGGCTCACACCCTGGGGAGAACACTAGCTTCTGCGGATGGCCTTTCTGCAGGACAGGCCAAGTCCTCAGGGGAAAGCCTGCAGGTGCACGCTCTGGGCTCCGGAGCGACCACCTGCGTGCTCACGGAAGCCGGCTCACCTGGCGAGCCTTGGCCTTCCTGCGGGACCAGGACAAACCTCAACCCGGTGAATTGCGCGCACGGAGCTTGAGCTTGCGGGAGTCGTCAAACCCTATGGAAGCAGGTGACTGATATGTCTTCTGGTACACAAAGTCAGATTTCTTTTTTTCCCTCCAAGACCATTTTGTAATCTGCTTAGTCTTCCCTTTGGATTCGTGATGTTCTCTGAGACTCAGAAGTAACAGGGAGTTTTCGTCTCTCTCATGAATTCTAAAACCCACCCTCGGTAACTAACTTCCTGCGGTCTGTACAATCTTCTATTTTCAGGTAGGACTTGACTCTTATTATTTTTCCCTGATAGTTGAGAGGTGGCTCTTGCTTGGGAGAGATACTTGATATTACATGATATTAGGTGTGCGATATCAAAGCTTCACCCCAATACACCAGGAGGGCCCTCGGAGGGGCCTGGCTACAGGGGAACACCACGCCCGACATTTCGGAACAAGGGGCTGGTGACAGGGGTTGGAGGACAGCAAAATGCTGAAAAGCTAGCCAAGGCACGTGCTTTTGGTCAGAAGCGGACATTAAGGAAAGTGAACGCAGCTGTTTCCCTTCCCCACCCAGTGCTGAGCACAGGGCCTCAGCATGGGTCTCGCGCATGAGTGCTAAGTCGCTTCCGGTGCGTCCGACTCTTTGTGACCCCACGGACTGTGGCCTGCCAGGCTTCTCCGTTCATGGAGTTTCCCAGGCAAGAATACTGGATCCAGGGGATCTTTCTGGACCAGGGATCAAACCTGCGTCTCTTGCGTTGGCACGCAGATTCTTTACCCGCCAGCACCACCTGGGAAGCCTGCCTGTCTCACTGACACTTTATGTAATGAGTAAGTGAATTTGGGAACACAGTGTTGGGATTCTAGAATGTTTCTTGTCAACCTTCTAACTTGTCTGGATGTTGCACTGTCTGGCCTGGGGTGGCCTTGTCCTGTGTTGGTTCCTTCAGGTGTGGAAAAAGCTGATATCCTTTCTTGGTGAGAGATTCTACTGCAAGGTTGCGGGTTTCCTGATGTTTTGGAATCAAGATTGTTCTGGTTATCTATTATTGTTTAACAAACTACCGCTAAACCTACTGATTTAAAAGAGCAATTTTTTATATACCTAAGGACTTTATGGGCCAGGAATTTGGGCCTGGTCTAGCTCAGGGATTCTTGTTCTACAGGTGGTTCTGATCTGATGGGGATTCCTTTTACATGGGGCAGAAGAGCTGGTCAGGAGGATCCAGAGTAGCTTTCCTGACGTGTCTGCTGCCTATCTGGGGTGGTGGGAGGGCACACTTCAGCTGCTCCTGTGGACTGGACAGCTGCCTGTGGTCTTTGCAGCATGGTCGTCCCTGAGGGAGCAGGAAAGGAAGTCATCAGATTTTTAAGCCTGAGCATGGGTACTGGCCATTCTGTTTCTGCTCCATCAGTCAAGCAGTCCTAGAATCCACTTAGATGCCAGGGGAAGGAACGCAAGCTCACCTTTCTGTGGGGGCAGTGTCCAAGAATTTGGGGCCATTATATTTGATCACAAATACCCTCAAAATAAAAATATCTCATAATTTCCAGAAGGTGGAAACCACCCAAATGTCCATCACGAATGAATGGATAAACAGGATGTGGTCTTTCCATACAATGGAATTCTAATCAGCCATAAAAAGGAGGAAATTCTGATGATGCTCCCACATGGATAAGCGTTGAACATGTTGTTGCTAAGACAACTAAGCCAGTCCCAGAAGGACAAATTCTGTATGATTCTTCTGATAACGAGGTCCCCAGAAAAGTCACACGTAGAGAGACAGAGAGTAGAATGATGGTAGCCAGGGGCAGTGGGGAGGGAGAGACCTGAGGAGAGCTTATGTACTGAGGACAGAATTTCTGTTTGTGAAGATGAAAAAGCTCTTAATGGTTGGCAGTGATGGCTGCCCCACGATATGAACATAATTCATACCACTGAACAATGCACTTAAACATGGTTAGGATGGTAAATTTTGCTTGTATATTTTTATTATAAGAATGAAATTAAGTAAATTATGTTAAAATAAAAATATATGGTAGGTTTCTGAATTTGAATAGTCTTGTATCTCCATTAGCGTCTGATATTTTTGAAGAGCTAAAGATCTCAATACTCTTTTGTTTTAGGACTGTATCTCCTTAACCTTCTCCTGGGGATTTTTGTATCTAATCTGACCTCCTTTTCAATATGAGATGAAATGGATCCACTGAAATAGGCAGAAGCACTGATGGTCCCAGTCTTGGCACCAATTGGGATATCATGTTTAGGTGACTTGTGAGTGTCATTTAAAAATGAAATCCATTGAGGACTTTCTCATCCCCAGGAAAATGTCCTCCTATATTATTAATTATTGTTTTGTTGCCTTATTGAAATAAGTAAAAGAGAGTTACTAAGAAGTGCTTTCGCTGCCCTGTCAGCATCTATCAGCAGAGTCAACACGATGCTTCCCCAACTTTGTTGATTTGTAGGCAGATTAATGGAGAAGGCAATGGCACCCTACTCCAGTACCCTTGCCTGGAAAATCCCGTGGATGGAGGAGCCTGGAAAGCTGCAGTCCATGGGGTTGTGAAGTCGGGCACGACTAAGCAACTTCATTTTCACTTTTCACTTTCGTGCATTGGAGAAGGAAATGGCAACCCACTCCAGTGTTCTTGCCTGGAGAATCCCAGGGACGGGGGAGCCTGGTGGGCTGCCGTCTGTGGAGTCGTACAGAGTCGGATATGACTGAAGCGACTTAGCAGCAGCAGCAGCAGCAGGCAGATTCATTCAGTCTTACCCTCCAGCTGTAACTGCCCCCAGACAGAAGGACAGACCTAGTGGATTTAAAGGAAGCAATAGTAGCAATCCATCTTAAATGCATATTTTCTGTTGTCTTTTTTCCTGAAAGGACATATTATTTATATCTTGTATTCTTCTATAACATTTGTATTGATAATTTTGCCAAAAAATTTAAGTATAACATATATTTGAAAAAATGCACAGTTCAGTGTGTTTTCATAAAATGAATAGACTCATGCTAGATCTAAAAAAAGAACGTTTCAGAATCCTGGAAGCTCCCTTGACTCCCTTATTGTCAAGGCCGTCCTCCCCAAGGGCAGTCTTGCTTTTGACTTCTAATACCATCTATAATGGTTTCCCTGCTTTTGAACTTTTTCTAAGTGGAATCATACAGTAGTTGCTCTTTTTTGTATTGGTTTCTTTTTTCTCAGATTTATGTTTGGGAGATTCACTCATGTGTAGCTTGTGGTTGTAGATCATTTTATTCTCATTGAAATATACTACCATTTATTTCTCAATTCTGCTATCAGGCATTTGGGTTATTTTCAGTTTTTTTTGTTTAATATGAAAAGTGCTGCTATCAACATTCTCATACAGATGTGCCTTCCTATCTGTTGGATTTATATAGAGACAGTGAGTGACTAAGTCACAGGGTATGCAAATGCTGACTTTACTTGTACATACCAAATAGTTTCCTGAAATAAGTCAGATCAATTTATATTCCCACTATTGTGTAAGAATTTCCTTTGCTCTAATGCTTCCCAGACTTGGACCTATCAGCCTTTATCATTCTAACTACGCTGGTGGCAGGTGGTGGGATCATGTTGCGCTATTTGTTTGTCAATTAGGCAAACAAGTCAGGCTTTCGTATCAGGCCTGTCCAAGTAATCTGTCCATTTTCCCTCTCCCCACTGGGTTGTCTGCCTTTTCTTTACCAATTCATAAACATTTAAAAAGTATCTTCTGGATGCAAATACTTTATTGAATATTAATTGCAAATATATTCTCTTATCCAGGGTCTTGGCTTTTCAACCATTTAATGGTGTCCTTGAGGAACAGAAATTCTTAATTTCACCATAAGTAATATAACACCGTTTTTCAACTTGTTTCCTTGTTGCATAGCACTTTTTAAACATCTTTATTGTCTTATCTTTTACTTTTAGATTTGCAATATTAGGATGTGTGATGGTTAGTTTGTTATTGGATGAGATTAACATTCAAATCAGTGAACTTTGATTAAGCAGATTGCCCTTCAACATTTGGGTGGGCCTCATTCAATCAGTTGAAGGCCCAAATAGGACAAAAGACTAACTTCCCTGAATAAGAGTGAATCCTCCAGCAGATGCCCTCAGGGTATACTCGCACCATTGGCTTTGCTGGGTCTCCAGCCACACCAGTGCTGCAGATTAATGGCAACCCACTCCAGTACTCTTGCCTGGAGAATCTCATGGAAGGAGGAGCCTGGTAGGCTGTAGTCCATGGGGTCACAAAGAGTCGGACATGACTGAAGTGACTTCACTTTCACTTTCAGCCTCTCTAATATTCCCCAGTGTCTCAGACAGAGACCTAGACTCAATCCCTGGGTTGGGAAGATCCCCTGGAGAAGGAAATGGCTACCCATTCCAGTATTCTTGCATGGAGAATTCCATGGACAGAGGAGTCTTGTGGGCTACAGTCCATGGGGACACAAAGATATGACTGAGTGAGTAACACTTTTACTTTATACTAATCATAGGAGCCAATTTCTTATAATAAACATATCCTGTTGGTTCTGTTTCTCTGGAAAGCCCTAACACATTGCATGAGATAGAGGTCAAGATACATTTTTTTCAGTGCCCCAAACTCCTGACTTTAACCTTGGGGCTCCACAGCAACCCAGTTTAATACTGTTGCTTCAGAACTCATGTTGAAAGCATCCTGTAAATGTGTAATTTTTTGCTTGCTTCTAGCCACTCACTTTTCCGTACAGATAATTTGGAGTCTCAGGAGCATAGGGATAGACCTTAGAAAGGGAGTGACTGACCTGTCCACCAAACCTAGAATAAAGAGCATTGAGATCTGAGTTAGGATGCCCTGCAGGGAAGCACAGGAAGGCACATCAAGGGGGCACAGTGAGAGGTGAGCAAGGGTGAGAAGCACTGGAGGAGAATCTGAAAACAGGCCCTGGGCTTGGGGGGGCGGTGCACTTGGAAGGTGGGAGGGAGAGTCCTGGCCTAGCAAATGGGAAGGTCTATGGCCAGTTCAGCTTAGGGCTACATAAAGATTTCTATCTGGAACCAAAGTACACTCTCTAACTCTGAATCTTCCTGGGTGTTTCAGACCCTGTTCTACCTGGTTTCCATGTTCGTCTTTGTTCATTGTGCGGTAGGAGGAGAGAATTCCAGGGGAGGGGGTCTTGTTTCTGAGATGTAACCTTAGTGGAGCAGTCCACAGTGGAGAAGAGACAGAGGAGGTATTCAGAGTCCCTTAGACACTGTGATATTTAATTATGTGCAAACCTGCCCTTTAGGACCTGCAGGCACCTCAGAGAACACTGTTATGGGTAATGACTTTTTATTATCCTTTATCTTACCCTTGAGCTATGGCATTGAGGCTGCAGTTGGTTACATGATCCCTGTGGGTTCTTCTGGATCTACTGACTGTGAAGTTTGAGAAACAGTATTTGTGTGGGGGTCACCAGTGCAGTTTTGGGTCTGTAATAGGTATTGGAATTCTGGAAAGTATTTCTTTTAGGTTGAATTCAGCCAAGAAGTATAATTTAGTATCATATAAGGCTCTGATGAAATTACCTGTTGACGGCAAGTTATGAGGTACACTTTTCAATTAGATAATAATTTCTATAGGTACCTGACCCCTTTAAAGGCAAGTATTCTGCAGGATTAAAATGTTAATCAAATATTCTTTCAATAAATTCTCTACTTTCCCCTATTTTTTTTTTTGCCTAAGTAACCCTGTTTTGATTAAGATGATGATGATTTTCTAATTACATTATTTAAGATGACTTTTAATGTATGATATATTAATATTTTCAGCCAGACTTAAGAAAGGCAGATTTATTTTTGGTTATATACACAAGATACTCAATATGAATTTGTTAACTAAATGAGCAAAAATCATAAGTATTGTTTGTAAAAGAAAATAGTTCATTTAAACTCTGCAGTTTCTCCTAATTGTTAAGCCCTGAAAAAGTGATCCCTTTTGTGAATGTCTAATTATTCATGGTGTGTTCTATCACTATGATAATCAATACATGGTTTTTAAGACAATGAAACTGCTCATACTAATGAAAATTTAGTTACTATAGTTCAGTTCAGTTCAGTCGCTCAGTCGGGTCGCTCTTTGCGATCCCATGAATTGCAGCACTCCAGGCCTCCCTGTCTATCACCAACTCCCAGAGCTCACTCAGACTCACATCCATCGAGTCAGTGATGCCATCCAGCCATCTCATTCTCTGTCGTCCCCTTCCCCTCCTGCCTCCAATCCCTCCCAGCATCAGAGTCTTTTCCAATGAGTGAACTCTTCTCATGAGGTGGCCAAAGTACTAGAGTTTCAGCTTTAACATCATTCCTTCCAAAGAACACCCAGGGCTGATTTTCTTCAGAATGGACTGGTTGGATCTCCTTGCAGTCCAAGGGACTCTCAAGAGTCTTCTCCAACACCACAGTTCAAAATCATCAATTCTTCAGCGCTCAGCCTTCTTCACAATCCATCTCTCATATCCATACATGACCACTGGAAAAACCATAGCCTTGACTAGATGTACCTTTGTTGGCAAAGTAATGTCTCTGCTTTTGAATATGCTATCTAGGTTGGTCATACCTTTCCTTCCAAGGAGTAAGCGTCTTTTAATTTCATGGCT
>SJYC01119976.1:0-18069 GCA_006408675.1 Madoqua kirkii
CCCCCCCCCCCCCCCCCCCCGGTGGTGTCAGCACTCTTCATACCTGTGGCATTTCCAGCCATTAGGTGAAATTTGATCACCCCAAGATCCAATAGTTTGGCCACCTGATGTGAAGAGCCGACTCACTGAAAAAGAGCCTGATGCTGGGGAAGATTGAGGGCAGGAGGAGAGGGGGCCAGTACAGGAGGAGATGGTTGGATGGCATCACTGACTCAATGGACATGAGTTTGAGCAAACTCCAGGAGATGGTGGAGGACAGGGGAGCCTGGCATGCCACAGTGCATGGGTCTGCAGTGCCAGTCACAACTTAGTGACTGAAGAGCAAAGCACATTTTCTGAAGATCTTCTATGAGCCCAACTTCCCTGGATCCTCAAATGCTGTATTAATTTCCTACTGTTGTTGTAAGAAATAACCACAAACTTAGGGACTTAAAATAACACAGATTTTATTATCTTACAGTCCTGGAAGTCAGAGGCCAAAACAGGTTTCACTGGGCTCAAATATCAAGCTGCTGGCAGGATTGCACTCCTGGGGTTTCGGAAGAGAAAGTGCTTCCTGCCTTTCCGGCTTCGAGAAGAGCCCATGCTGCTGGTCTTGCATCCCTTTCCTTGCATCATTGCCACGCCTGCCCTGTTATCAGGTCTGACTCTGACCCTCCTGCCTCCCTTTTAGGAAGACCCCCGTGGTTACACTGGGCCCACCCAGGTGATCTCTCCATCTCAAAGTCCTAAATGGAATCCCATCTGCCAAGTCCCTTTATCCATGTAAAGCAATATATTCCCATGTTCTGGGGGTTAGGACCTTGCTGTCTTGGTGATGCTAGATGTAAAGAACCTGCCTGCCAAGGCCAGAGAGGTAAGAGATGCAGGTTTGATGCCTGAGTCGGGAAGGTTCCCTGGAGGAGGGCATGGTAACCTTCTCCAGTATTCTTCCCTGGAGAATCCCAGGGAGAGGGGAGCCTGGAGGGCTAGAGTCCATCGGGTTGCACACAGTCAGACACGACTGATGCGACCTAGCAGGCATGCACATCTTTGGAAGGATCATGGTTCTATCTATCACAGATGCTACAGTCACTCTTTGGTTTCCAGGCCTCCGAACAGACTCCGAACTGCTGAACGGAAGCTGTGCCCATGGCTGGGTCTGTGCTAGTCTGAGCTCAGGCTGGTCAGTAACCTGATCCACAGTGTACGTCCTTCCTGACAGTATCTGCCATCGACAGCACCCCTGCTGCAGGGGTTTCCGTCCTGAGTGGGATTTTACTATTTTCCATCCTCTGATTCTTGCTGCCTAGAACAATAAGGAGACGGAATCTGAAAAATCAGTTGTGATCGTCATGAGGGTGGAGATGGAGGAAAACTTGAGGAGAAAGTGAGGGATGGTGTGCAGTTCATCATTAGTATATTTTAATTTTTGTCAAGATGATGGAAGATCTTGTTAGGCCACTTTGTGCCACAATATTTAAAAATATATATTTGGCACATTATTTTTATTTTTTTCTTAGCATTTTTATATTTTGATCCTGCAGCATTTTTGCCTAGACATGCAATGGATATTAATTGCAAAAGCAAAGAGCATCCAACAGGGAAGATATGTCTAAATAATAGCATTTTGAAATTCACGCTGCTGTGGACTGAATGTTGTATTCCCACAGGTTTGTGTGTCGTAGCCTAATCACTGAAGTGAAGGTATCGGGAGGTGGAATCTTTGGGAGGTGAGTAGGTCCTCTGTCCATGGCATTCTCCAGGCAAGAATACTGGAATGGGTTGCCATTACCTCCTCCAGGGCATCTTCCTGATTCAGGGATTGAAGCCACGTCTCCTGCATTGGCAGGCAGATTCTTTACTACTGAGCCACCTGGGATGCTCCATGAGAGGAGAAGCCTCACAAATGGGATTCGTGCCCTTCTGAGAAGAGACCCCAGAGAGCTCCCTCACCTTCTCTGCCATGTAAGGGCGGGCATAGTGAAAGGAGAGCATCTATCACCCTGGAATCAGGACTAGCCTTCAAATCTGCCGCGTCTTGATCTTGGACTTCCAGCCTCCAGAGCTGTAAGAAATAGATGTTTGTTGTTTAAGCTACCCTATCTGTGGGTATTTGGTCATAGCAGCCTAAGCTGGCTGAGACACACACACGAATCCATTTCAAGGTGGTTCTCTCTCTCTCTCCCTCCCTCCCTCCCTCCCTCCCTCCCTCCTGTCTCTTATACACATCTCCTCCCTGCCTCCATCACCAACTCCCAGACTTTCCTCAAGCCGCAGAGAGTCGGACACGACTGAAGCAGCTTAGCAGCAGCAGCAGAGACACCCACATAAAGAACAGTCCTCAACTATTTCTATAAATATGTTATTCCAAGCACATTTTTCTGTTCTAGGTGCCATTCCACAACTGCTGCAGTGTGGACTTCAATTCTGTGAAATAAGTGCTTTTAAAGTCACAGTGTATACAGCCCATGTTCAAAGAGGTCTTAAAATAACTAGTTTAGTTACTCAGCTTCTGATTAATTTTATTACCTGACTAGACTTTCTTGTAAATTCTTCTTATTCAAATAAGTTTTCAGATAGGTATGTATTTAGATATGTAGCTAAGCATCTATGAGTTGTACCTCTCTCTCTCTCTCTCTCTCTCTCTCTCTCTCTCTCTCTTTTCCTTCTGCTTTTCCTTGTTCTTGATGTTCGGTCACTAAGTCATGTCTGACTCTTTGTGACCCCATGGACTGCAGCATACCAGGCTTCCCATCCTTTGTTATCTCCCAGTTTGTTCAGATTCGTGTCTGCTGAATTGGTGATGCCATCCAACCATCTCATTCTCTGCCCCCTTTAACGTCTGCTCTCAGTCTTTCCCAGCATCAGGGTCTTTTCCAATGAGTTGACTCTTTGCCTCAGGTGGCCAAAGTAGTGGAGTTTCAGCTTCAGCATCTGTCCTTCCAATGAATATTCACGGTCGGTTTCTGTTCCTTATTCTTTTCTGGTTGTAATTTGGAACAATAAGATCTGTCCTGTGTGTTTGGACACTCATCCTCTACCAAAAGGGGATGCTTCTTTGTATTTGAACAATGAACTATTTGAAAAGTAAAATATCACGTTGTTTATTGAATGACTAGCTTTTGTCTGTATCATAAGGCAAATTGATGACACTCCCCTTGGTAGTTACCCCCGTAACTAAGATTTCTCTCTTGTGACACCAGCTGTCAATAACCTATTTATAAGTATTTCCCACTCTGAAGCTAGACAGCATAGGAAATATTATACACATGTTAAGTTAGGAAGTTTGATGGTTGTCCCATTCACAATTTCATGGAGCTGAATGGTAAGTTTGCAGGGAATCAGCTGAGGGAAGGAGAGACCAAGTTTGCATAATCCTGAGATCATAAATAACATTCTACTGTAAAATTGTATTTTACAAAAAATACAAAAAGAGGATCATGTTTGCTTTGCTTGTATTTGTGGTCTAAGGGAGACTTTCAAGTCAAGGTGAAAAAGTGAAAATGTTAGTCCCTCAGTCATGTCTGACTCTTTGTGACCCCATGGTGGTGTGACTCCCACCAAGCTCCCGCTGTCCAAGGAGAAAAAAAAACAAAAGAAACAAAAGAAAAACAAGAAACAAAAAGAAAAACATGCTAACTATAGTAAATATGCTCAGTGCCTTAACAAAAATTTTGATTTCATTGCTGTTTAGGAGTGAAACTTATATTCAGTATGAATTTAATGCCTGTAAATTACAAATTAATTTGTAATATAAAATTCAATCCAGATTATTCAGTTTAAATAGATGATATATATTACAAAGCAGAGGCAGTATTTTGATGGTGACTAGGAAGCACGGGCTCTATTTTTAGAAATCATCAGAGATTATTTTTCATCCTTTGTAGTTTCTTTAACCTTGAGAATTATGTTCTGAAGAATGTATTTTCTCTGTTGGATTATATAGCAAAGTTGTTGTCTAAAACAATTTCACCTGTCTTCTCTACAGATGGAAAATACCTGTAGAAATGTTGGCATTTAATTATTTTCTGACTTCAGAAAACAATGACTTTTAGCTTCTAAGCTAGGTGGATTGGATTTTCTATCAGCGTAGTCTTCAGTTTAAGATAATGTAGGGTCTAAAAGGTTGCTTGTACGTTGGTTGTGCTGAGCTTTGAGTTTTTGCTTGCGAGCCGTGGTTGGCTTTTGTAGGGCAGCCTCTGAAGGTAGCCTGAGTCCCCTTCAGATGTACCTCTAAGGGGACACCTCCTTGCTTCCGAGAGCCCCAGCAAAGAGGCCAGCCTGACACCCAGTGAGCCGATCATCTGAGAACTGCCCCTTGCTCCTCTTGCTGAGTCCCTGACCCCAGCTCTTCTGTCCTCACCTCCGCCTGGACGCCTCTTCCTGGCAAGGTCCTGTCTGAACTGTGCTGTGTGCTCCGTTGCATCTGACTCTGTGACCCCATGGCCTGTAGCCTCCGTCCATGGGATTCTCCAGGCAAGAATACTCGAGTGGGTTGCTATGTCCTTCTCCAGGGGACCTTCCTGACCTAGGAATGGAACCTCCATCTCTTATGCCTCCCACATTGGCAGACGGGTTCTTTACTCCTAGTGCCACCTGGGAAGCCCATTCAACTGGCTTCAGGCTTTCTGTCCTGGGCCACCAACTGAAGCTAATGTCATCTCAGGGCCCCAGCTGACATCCTCCCAGCTCTGCTTTGCATCCTGCATTTCCCCTTGCTGTGGGTAGAGTAACAATGCATATTTCTACATGATCTACCCGAATTAGAGGAGAAAGCAGAATCATGGAAGCAGAAAGACATGAGAAAAAATTAAATACAAGTCTCCCGCTGATGAGGAAGTTCCCAGTGAACCAGGAACTGTACTCAGGAGTGTACACTCACCACTTCAGTGTCACCACCCCACATGACAGCTGGAGAGATGGAGGCTTAGAGAGATAAGTAACTTGCTCAGGGCTAAGTGGTGAAGTAGCTTGCCTGGTGGCTCAGAGGTTAAAGCATCTGCCTCCAATGCGGGAGATCCGGGTTCGATCCCTGGGTCGGGAGGATCTGGAGAAGGAAATGGCAGTCCACTCCAGTATTCTTGCCTGGAGAATCCCGTGGACGGAAAAGCCTAGTAGGTTACAGTCCACGGGGTTGCAAAGAGTTGGACACGGCTGAGCGACTTCGCCTTCACCTTCAAGTGGCGAAGCTGGGACTCTAACCCAGGTTCTTACCACGCCTGCCCCTGCTCTTAACAGTAGCAGCCAGTACTGACCTAGTACTTTCTGTGCTACAGCTGTTAGATTAAATGCTCTACATATATTAGCTGATTTCATTCTTCCAATAAAGCCTGTAAAGTGGATGTGACTATTATCATCAAATGTAGGCGCGTTACACACATAAGAAAATGAGGCAAATCATTGCTAAAAGCAATGAGCTATAAGCCATGAAATGATGTGGAGGAACCATGAATACATATGGCCAAGTGAGAGAAACCAGTCTGAAAAGGCTGTATACCATGTGATTTCAACTCTGTGACATTCTGGAAAGGCAGGACTGTCTCTGGTGGCTCAGACAGTAAAGAGTCTGCGTGTAATATGGGAGACCGAGGTTCAACCCATGGGTCAGGAAGATCTCCTAGAGAAGGGAATGGCAACCCACTCCAGTATTCTTGCCTGCAGAATCCCATGGACAGAGTAGCCTGGTGGGCTGCAGTCCATTGTTGGGAGCCGCAGCCGCCATTACAAGATGGCGCCGGTTTCCTGCTTCCTGGTTCTTCGCAAACATGCAGGCTAAAAAGACGCATGCGCAAGATGTGTCCCTTGGCGTTAAACGGATATGCTAATCAGGTATTCTGGCAGTATTCTGTCATGAGCCAATCAGAGGTTGACAAGTCTCCCCTCTGGGCTATATAAGCAACCGCTTTCCCTGCATCGGGGCCCTCGCCACTTCCTAAAAGAGCTGTAACAATAAACTGCGTGTCAGAAGAATCCTGTCTGTGGCGTTCTCCTTGTCGGCGAGGCGGGCGCGCACAGTCCATGGGGTTGAAAGAGTCGGATATGACTGAAGTGACTTAGCACATGTGAATGGAAATAATCAAAAGATCAATGGTTTCCAGGGGTTGGTGGGGAAAGGATGAATAGGCACATCACAGGGATGTTTAGGGCAGTGAAACTGTTCAGTGGGATACCACAGTGGTGGGCACACATGATTAAACATTTGTTCAACCCGTGGAATATACAAGCTAAGAATGAAGCCAGGGGACACGGTGGGCTCTGGGTGGTGATGATGTGTCAATGTAGGTTCATGAGTTGTAACAAGTGTATCATCTGGCGGGGATGTTAATAATGGGGGAGGTGGTGCCTGTGGAGAGGGAGGGGCTAAATGGGAAATGTCCGTACTTTCTCCATTTTTCTGTGAACATAAAACTGGTGCTCTAAAAATAAAGAAAAGAAAATAGTATGAGGAAAAAGGGGAAAACAATGAGGCACAGAGAGGCAAAATCGTAGCCCAAGATCCCACAGGTAGCAAGTGGCAGGGGCAGGATGCTCAGAGAGTGTGCTATTCACCCCACAACACATGGTTCCTCAGCGTCTTCCACCCACTGAACAGTTTTCCCAATGCTTTACTTGTTGCTGTTGTTCAGCCACTAAGTCACTTCCAACTCTTTGCAACCCCATAAATTGTAGCTCACCAGGCTTCCTTGTCCTTCACCATCTCCCTGAGTTTGCTCAACTCATGTCTATTGAGTCAGTGATGCCATCCAACCATCTCATCCCTTGTCTTCTCCTCCTCCCACTTTTAATCTTTCCCAGCATCAGGGTCTTTTCCAATGAGTCAGCTCTTTGCATCAGGTGGCCAAAGTATTGGAGCTTCAGCATCAGTCCTTCCAATGAATTTTCAGGGTTGATTTCCTTTTCCTTGGACTGGTTGGATCTCCTTGCAGTCCAAGGGACTCTGAAGAGTCTTCTCCAACACCACAGTTCAAAAGCATCAGTTCTTCAGTGCTCAGCTTTCTTGATGGTCCAACTCTCACATTGTACATGACTGCTGGAAAAACCATAGCTTTAAAAGCTTTCCTTCTATAGATTGGCAAATACTCTGTGCTTCAGGGTCTAACTGTCTTAGATCATCCTGGCTGCTATAAGGCATTACCACAGACTGGAGTGTGGGGTGAAGTTAAGACAGGTCTGGAGGCTGGAAATCTGAGACAAGGGCGCTGGCCTGGTGGGACTCAGGTGGCTTTGAACTCACATGATGAGGAGGTGGAACATGGAACACGGTCACTCATGTCCTCTGATCAGGGCACTCATCCCATCAGGAGGGATTCCTTCCCAAAGGCCCCACCTCCAAACACCATCACCTCAACCTACAGATCTGCGGGAACATGAACATTTTGTCCATGGTGTTAGCCAACCACATCACATGCTGGGGTCGAGGAGCAGCTGATACTGGTCCTGGACTGATGGCGCTGCCAGATGGAAACTCTCACGGCAGAACCAGGAAAGCCGCAGGCAACCCAAGGAAGGGTGGTCACCCCAGCCAAGCAGGCACTACCCCTCCCGCCTCTCATCCATCTAGTGACATTTTCCCCACAAGTACAGCTTCCATGTCAGATGACTCTCTTCCTGGTTCTGTGAGTGAGTTGTGCTCGCTGCCATGTGGTGTGTCTCAACAGGCCCAGCGTACCTCCTGTCTCCCTGCCCCACCCCCATTCTCCAGCGCTGACACAGGCCGCATCCTCTCAGCATCATGATGGCAGGTGGAAGCCTTAACAAAGACTAGTGTCAGGGACCCAACAGCACTCCTGAGGTTTCAGTGCCTCACCAGGAATCCGGGGGCTGCAAACGCCATCACATGCGTATGTGCATGCTGTCACTTCAGTCACGTCCAACCTGTGAAACCCCATGGACCATAGCCCACCAGCCCCCTATGTCCATGTCTTCCCAGGCAAGAATAGTGGAGTGGGTTGCCATGCCCTCCTCCAGGAGATCTTCCCAACCCAGGGATCGAACCCATGTGTCTCATGTCTCCTGCATTGGCAGGCGGGTTCTTTATCACTAGTGACACCTGGGAAGCCATAGATGACGTTGCTTCTTGCCAGAATGCATCTCCTAGTGCTCTGCTTGAGTGGGGTACCATGGGAATAGGTCTCTGCCTCTTCCCAGGCCTTCCAGCTCTGAGCCACAGCCCCAGGAGAAAAGGGCTGTGAAGCATCGAAGGTGCCCTTTTTTGAGTTCAGCAAATCTCTCCGTGGGTGCTCGCCCTCAGGCTGAGTGGGGAGGAGACCTGGGATTTGCATGCATGTGTCCCGCTCTTTCCAAGGAATCCCCTTTCCAAGGCCAGTAGCAGCCTTGCATGTGTCCATATGCTATGTGGACCCAGTTCAGCTCAGTCGCTCAGTCGTGTCTGACTCTTTGTGACCCCGTGGACTACAGCACGCCAGGCCTACCTGTCCATCAACAACTCCCAGAGTTTACTCAAACTCATGTCCATTGAGTCAGTGATGCCATCCAATCATCTCATCCTCTGTCGTCCCCTTCTCCTCCTGCCTTCAGTCTTTCCCAGCATCAGGGTCTTTTCAAACGAGTCAGTTCTTTGCATCAGGTGGCCAAAATATTGGAGTTTCAGCAACAGAGTTCCAGAAAAACATCTACTTCTGCTTTATTGACTATGCCAAAGCCTTTGACTGTGTGGATCACAACAAGCTGTGGACCCAGTACTGGGGCACAGACTCCCTTCAATCTTCCTCCAACCCTTGGGAGCTGGAAAAGAAAGACACTTGTGCCAGCCACTGTCCTGAAGATAGAAGACAACCAGTAACTCACTCATGAGGACTGATCACAGCTATTGGTGGGGATGAGGCTGGCAGGCTTGTGGAAACAGAGGCTGAGTTGTATATATATATATATATATATATATATATATATATGCATATTTCCTATTGGTTCTGTTCCTCTGAAGAACCCTGCCTAATACATACACACTATTACTGTTACTTCTAAATATTTAACTGAAGGTAATCTAAGGAACACTGTAGCAAAGAATTTGAATATAAAAAGATGGCTTTAGAATGATCAGTGTTTTTTTGTTTTTGTTTTTATTGGCATATAGTGAACTGACTCAAATGCATTCCTTTTGATGGCCAAATAATATTCCATTGTATATAGGTACCACAATTTCTTTATCCATTATCCGTTGATGGACATCTAGGTTGCTTCCATGTTCTAGCTATTGTAAATAGTGCTGCAATTAATATTGGAGTGTGTGCACCTTTTTCAGTTTTGATTTCCTCAGAGTATATGCCTAGGAGTGGGATTGCTGGGTCTATGGTGGTTTTATTCCTAGTTTTTTAAGGAATCTCCACATTGTCTTCCATAGTGACTATGATTTACAATATAGTGTTAGTTTCTGGTGTACAGCAAGATGATTCAGTTAAACATACATTTACATTCTTGTTTCTATTCTTTTCCATGAAGGTTTATTATAGGATACTAAATATAGGTCCCTGTGCTATACAGTAGGGCTTTGCTCTGTACCTATTTTGCATATAGTAGTTTGTATCTGCTAATTCCAAACTCTTAATTTATCCTTCCCCTTCTCCCTTTCCCTCTTTGGTAACAATAAGTTTGTTTTCTATATCTGTGTGTCTGTTTATGAGTTGCAAATAAGTTCATTTGTGCCATAGGTTCCACTCTAAGTGGTATCATATGGCACTTCTCTTTCTGACTTCACTTAGTATAATAACCTCAAGATTGCTGAAAATAGCATTATTCCATTCTTTTTTTATGGCTGAGTAGTATTCCATTGTGTACGCATACCCTGTCTTTACCCATTCATCTGTTGATGGACATTTAGGTTGCCTCCACATCTTAGTTATTGTGAATGTGCTCCCATGAGCATTGGACTGGGGTGTGTGTGTGTCTTTTCAAATTAGAGTTTTCTTCAGATATATGCCCAGGTGTGGGATTGCTGGCTCATCAGTTCAGTTCAGTTCAATTGCTCAGTCATGTCCAACTCTTCGCGACCCCATGAATCGTAGCACGCCAGGCCTGCCTGTCCATCACCAACTCCTGCAGTTCACTCAGATTCACGTCCATCGAGTCTGTGATGCCATCCAGCCATCTCATCTTCTGTCGTCCCCTTCTCCTCTTATCCCCAACCCCTCCCAGCATCAAAGTCTTTTCCAATGAGTCAACTCTTTGCATGAGGTGGCCGAAGTACTGGAGTTTCAGCTTTAGCATCATTCCTTCCAAAGAAATCCCAGGGCTGATCTCCTTCAGAAAGGGCTGCTTGGGTCTCCTTGCAGTCCAAGAGACTCTCAAGAGTCTTCTCCAACACCACAATTCAAAAGCATCAATTCTTTGGCACTCAGCTTTCTTCACAGTCCAACTCTCACATCCATAGAGCAACTCTATTTTTATTTTTTTAAGGAAGCTTCATACTGTTTTCCATAGTGGCTGCTCCAATTTACACAGAATGATCAGTTTTAGATATGTCTGTATATGCTAAGGCTTGTTTGCTTACATTTTTATCACTAAATTGTTGACTATTAATTACTTTGTGTTTTAGGGGTTTGACTGATCTGATATCGAAACATTTAAACCAGCCTTTATCATGTTAGTCTGACATTTCTGTGGGATCCGCTCACTCCCAGGTGAACCAATGCTTCCTGACCTTATACTCCACACTGACAAATAAGGGGAAATATTCTCTCCTGTGGTATGAAACTGTCGACTGTCTCAAAGAACTTTCTTCTGGAAATAGAACTGCTGCTGATCAATGTGATATTTGAACAACAGAGGAACAGGTTTTCCCTTATAGTAAAGGTTTCATTGAATTTCCCATTAATCTTACACTTCCCTGTGTTATCTCTTAGTTCCTAAATATAAAATCATCCTTGGGACCTGCCTGAACTGATAAAGTTAGGCATAGAAAGTCTCAGACAATGAAAAAATAAAAGCAGCTTAGAGCTGGCAAGAGCTAAATGGGACCAGCTGGTTTTATTATCTTTATATGCTCACTTGGCCAAGTGTTTTCCCGGGTTCTTTTGGTGACAGAGCAGACCGTGCCAGTTTGATTCACAAACGCTGACAATGGAATTACTTTAAACATCCCTTTGGGGGAGATGATTAGAATGATTGCAACGCAGGATGGATGGCTGTGGGAAGGGAGACACTGATTTCAGGGCCCAGACGATGGCTTCCTCCTCTGAAGAGAACCAGGAACACAAACTACACGCTTTCACAGTGATGCATGCGAGTATCTTGGGCACAGTGACCATCCTTCCTGAACCCCAGCGTTAGATAACCAAACACAGGCATAATCCCTCTTTATTGTACATACGGGAATAAAGATACTGTACAAATATGCAAAGAATACAAAATGCATGCATGCTAAGTTTCTTCAGTCGTGTCTGACTCTTTGCGACCCCATGGACTCTAGCCTGCCAGGCTCCTCTGTCCATGGGATTCTCCAGGCAGGAGTACTGGAATGGGGTGCCATGCCCTTCTCCAGGGGATCTTCCCAAGCCAAGGACTGAATCCATGTTTCCTGTAGCTTCTGCATTATAGGTAGATTCTTTACCACTGAGCCCCCTGGGATGCCAATACAAATTGGAATCATCTTAATCCAATCGGAAGGGAGAGATAGAAACCTAATTATGCACCATAAACATAGTTACTAATGTAGCGCTTCTAATCCTGGCTGTCAGTAACCTTTCCTTTTCTGCTGTATTCAGTTCTACGAGAGGGACATTGGCATGGAGGAGGATGGTTCTCTCTATGATTTAGTAGAAAGACGCACCTTTATCAGAACAGTGATCCATCCGGCTGTTTGTTTGACCTCTGCCAAAATTCAGTGTCTCTCTCCAGATTCATAAATGATGCTCTTCAGTCAGGAGATGTAGCCGAGGCTGTGGTTATCTGTGCAAGTTAAAAATACAGAACAAGAAGCACTTTAGAAAAAAAAAAGACAGTTTCTGTTCTCAGATTTGCTAGACAAATAGCAGCTACTGACTGAAAATAACCAGGCAAGCTTGGCTGATGAAGGAGCCCAAGAGTAAGCAAAAATGAAACTCGTTTCATTGCAGACTCAGCTAGAAAGTATTTACGGATCCTATTTCGGTCCTGGAGCAGTTGTGGTGATGTCATACATAGCCAGCATGGTTCGTGCATTCGTCAGAAGCTCCTTGTCATCTGGGAAGCCATTTTTGCCTTCCACTCTGTTTTCTCAAATTGATGCACCAGCTATTGTCTTTGATGTGGGAAAGAAAGAAGTTAAAATTATTTTGGCAGTAGATGATGCACAGACAATCCATCTGTAGTAAACTCTTAAGTCTCTTTCTCAGTTTCATACTGCAGTCAGCAGGTGGGGCCATCAATAGAAAAAATGGTCCACTAAGACCTTTTCATTTTGAGAGCACAGTTTAGCAAAAACTGACGATAACCTGTCTTGGTATTTGTGGTGCTGAGACATATTTTGTGATGTGTTACATTGACATCTGTGTGACATACACTGAGATCTGCATGCCTGGATGAATGGACATTGCATTACGGAAACATACGCAGGTGTTGATATTCCTGTGCTCAGGGTTGGGAAAGGGGCTCGGGGCTCCCTTTCTTGTTCAGACGTGTACCTGTCATAGATCAGACATTGGAGCCTCTGTCTGGTGCATCCGCTTGGTTTTACATGGGTTGTGAAAAGGGAGATAAAACTGAACAGGTTGATCTCGAGCGGTGAGTGAGGTGTGGTGATTTTTGTGTATGTCTCTTCCTTGCATATGCAATAGCACTCAGATTCCTGTTTTCCTGGGATGCGTTCAAGCGCACATTAAGTGACATTCCGATGAGCTGGAACCTCTTCCTTCAGCAGATGTTTCAGCAAATTGTTTCCCTGCTGCCACCACTTCAGCAGGTTTTTCTAACTGAATAGATGGTTTGATTGCCGTGAGACTCACGTGCTCCCTGAACTTATCTTGCGTTTTCCTGCCATCCTTCCAGACACAGTTTGGGCCACCATTCCAGCAGCAGAGACCGTCCCACTGAACTATGCTTTTCTTCCTTTCCTATTAGGTCTCAGGCACCAAGGTCAGTGATGCTTTCGAGACTTTATTACAAACACTCAACTGACACTGCGGGTTGTTTTCCCCCTAGAGATTACCTAAATGATAATCTCCTTCCTAATTCTAAACAGAACACGTTACTATCACAGGAAACCATCCTCAGAGACCCTGCTGCTGCTAAGTCACTTCAGTCGTGTCTGACTCTGTGCGACCCCATAGATGGCAGCCCACCAGGCTCCCCCATCCCTGGGATTCTCCAGGCAAGAACACTGGAGTGGTTGCCATTTCCTTCTCCAATGCATGAGAGTGAAAAGTGAAAGTGAAATTGCTCAGTAGTGTCTGATTCTTTGCGACCCCATGGACGGAGGAGCATCAGGCTCCTCCGTCCATGGGATTCTCCATTGGCAAGAGTACTGGAGTGGGGTGCCATAGCCTTCTCTGCAAAGCTGCCTAATTCTGACATTGCCCTATACTCATTTTTTGGGGATAGGATTCTTAGCTACTGTTACATAGATTGCGTTGTTGTAGTACTGAGTTTTGCTCTGGTTTCCAGACCTCTTTTATGTTTGCAAAATCAGAGGTACCTTCCAAATGGAATTTTTCTGCTGTGTTTGACCAGCATCTGTGCTACTGAATTAAAGAAATGATGCTTTAAGGAAATTGAGCGTAATCCAGTGGTTATCACAGCTTCCCAGGTGGCGCTAGTGGTAAAGAACCTTCCTGCCCATGCAGAAGATGTAAGAGACGTGGGATTGATCCCTGGGTCTGGAAGATGCCCTGGAGAAGGGAATGGCAACCCACTCCAGTATTCTTCCCTGGAGAACCCCATGGACCGAGGAGCCTGGCAGGCTATCCACAGGGTCACAGAGTTGGACACGACTGACACAATTTAGCACAAATACAGCAGTGGTTATCACAGGGGAATAGGGATAAAATGATAATGGGGAGAGTTTTATTTTCTATTTCATCAGCTTCAGTGTGGTTCATTTATTTTTGCCACAAGCAGATGTTGCATTTCTGATCATGAATAAAGGAGAGATTTTCACAATGTGCACAAACAGTTGCAAAGCTGGTTCCATTGGCAAATCCAGATCAGTAATTCATCTCAGGCACCGAGTCTCCTCTGAGCTATAACTTAATTGAATCAAAGTCTAATTCAGTTTTTCAACTTGCTTTCTGGGAGTCCTAATTTCTCTGTAACAGAATGGTTGTGAGATACCACTGGGAATTTCTTTCTTTCTTTCTTTCTTTCTTTTTTTTTTTTTGAGGAAAGTTCAGGGAGCAAGAAGGAGCCATTGCTGCCTCTGAATGCATTTTCAGAAATGAATTTGAAGACGTATTGAAAACATGATATTCCTTTTGCTAGCATTCAAGTGATTTTTAAATAACAATTCTCTTGAAATTTTAAACTCTGCTGTTGCTGTTTGACATTTATGTGGTTCTCTAGTGTTATCCTTTATGCACAATAAAAAAGTCTCTCTACAAGGAAATCCAAAGTTAAGGCACCATCAAGATGACTGAGAAGGGGAAAATCCTACAGACTCTGGCTGACTTGGTCCACATCTTTGTGTAGATCTTCTTGCAAGCATCTTGGTCAAAATGTTTTTGGGGATAACTATATAAACTAAGAGTTGGGCACGACTGAGTGACTTCACTTTTGCTTTTCACTTTCATGCATTGGAGAAGGAAATGGCAACCCACTCCAGTATTCTTGCATGGAGAATTCCAGAGACAGAGGAGCCTGGTGGGCTGCCGTCTATGGGGTCGCACAGAGTCGGACACAACTGAGGCGACTTAGCAGCAGCATATAGGTGGAAGAACATAACTCCTGAGTGGTGACTGCAATTCTAGAAAATGTTTGATACCATGAGTGTATCCATTATGCTCTTTTCTTTAGAGATGATAGAAGCTGGAACAGCTTACGTAGAAAGGGTTAGTATGTTTGCTGTAAAACCATCTATGGGGTTGGAGATAAATGCGCTCAGTTTTAGGTGGGACTTGCTCTGGGGATTCAGACAATGTCCTTGGACCCCTGACTCTGTCTTGTCTTACCTTGGCTCTGTTTCTTTCTGCATTTGCTTCATTCTCGGGCATGTTCTGTGTGCATAATGGCAAAGAGGACTGTGGGCTTGTTCCGAAAAGAAGAGAAAGCCACTCTTTTTCTGAGTCCACATAGCAAATCTCAAGAGTCTGATGGACTCTTAATCATCCCTGCCAGGGAGATGGAGTTCACTGACTGGCCAGTATCATGGTCTTACTGTTGAGGAGTGGGGTGGGCCTGATACAACCTCCCCACTCCCACCTCCATCCCAGGACCTTGTGGAGTAGAGGATTGTTCTCCAAGAGAAGAGTCATCAGATGGACAGGGTGCAATGCCTGCCTTGGAAGGCCACTTCTCTAGGACCTGGTAGGTTCCTCAGCCCCTAGGGAGACTGCCCAAAGGTAATTATGTTTGGGCATTTGAGAATTAAGTGGGCATTGTATTTCCTTAACTTTCAGTTCTAGCCAAGCAAGTGTAAAAAAAAAAAATCCCTTAGTTATAATTCACTTAGAAAACCTAGGAAAAAAGATTGCTCAAATCTGTTTGTACCAAGGCTTTATTGGAAATGCATAAAATACGTTTGGGTCCTCTTGGTGAGCTCTCCCTCAAGAATGCTTCTGTGATTTTTTTCAATTTAATAAAATCTCCCTTAACTAAATTACCCAATTTATCTCATAAAAATCTGGGTCTGCTATGAAACAGTTATACTTGTGATGATGATGATGATAAATTATAAAGTGATTGTTTGGCAGTCATCATGCAAGGCTTCTCATATGTTTTATCTTAGAATAATTTTTACAGAAATTCTGTTTGATTAAGTATCAAAATCCTCACCTTGATAAATAGGGTTGAAATAAATAGCATTGAAGTAACCATACTTAGGAGAAGGCAATGGCAACCCACTCCAGTACTCTTGCCTGGAAAATCCCATGGATGGAGGAGCCTGGTAGGCTGCAGTCCATGGGGTTGTGAAGAGTCAGACACGACTGAGCGACTTCACTTTCACTTTTCACTTTCATGCATTGGAGAAGGCAATGGCAACCCACTCCAGTACTCTTGCCTGGAAAATCCCATGGATGGAGGAGCCTGGTAGGCTGCAGTCCATGGGGTCGCTAAGAGTCGGACACGACTGAATGACTTCACTTCTACTTTTCACTTTCATGCATTGGAGAAGGCAATGGCAACCCACTCCAGTGTTCTTGCCTGGAGAATCCCAGGGACAGGGGAGCCTGGTGGGCTGCCGTCTATGGGGTCGCACAGAGTTGTACAGGACTGAAGCGATTTAGCAGCAGCAGCAACAGCAGCAACCATACTTACCGAGGTCACACTGTGTAGTGGAGCAGGCGTTCAGATGGATTTGTCTAGTTCTAACCTCTTAACTGCTATACAACCCTGCCTCTCTGTGCAGAGCTTGCCTGCATGAATAAAGTAAAGGGGGTGAAGGGAACTGCACAGCTGAGCCTGGAGGTGGGGTGGAGAGTGACTTTCTATGGGAGGGAGGTGATTCTGGGTCTCAAATGACTGAGGCATCATTACTTGGTTCATTTCATTGTTTGCATTTATTCCATCTAGATTCACCTACTTTTCAATCTAGGACATAACCCCTTTTAATCTCCATATTTGAAATAGGTAAAAATAATCTTTATTGCGGAGATTGTATCCTAGATGAAACTCAGTCTCTTTCACTGCTAATTGCTTTATTTAAATTTTGGGAGGGTAAAATGATAATGGTAAGTATTTGAACCATGCTTCATAATTAGTCAAGAGTTATCCAATTCATTACTTGTAATGTAACAGGTCAGATGCTGGCATCTCCCCTGTAGTGGTGAGGCATCTTTAATTTGGAGAAGTCGTGTAACTTCCCTCCAAGTCTGCTGTCTCCAGATTCATGCTCTATCAATTAAACTTTTTAAAACAGAACTGAATGATGATAAGATGGGCAGAGCTGTTCTGTAGTCAGACAGAGGTTATCATTTCCACTGGAGGTAAAACTGCCGAGGGAAGGGACTGTCATGGGGTCATGTCACAGTTCTTGATTATTTCTGTAGCACAGTGCTTCTCCAGTTTATTTTTAGCCCTGGAGTGTGAGTCACCGCCACTATAACCTGCAGACTCTCATGCCGATGACTGTTTCAGTTTCCCTTTATTCTACTGAATTTGTTAGGGGATGGTTTGTGGCCCAGAATGTGCTCTCTCTTGGAGAATGTTCTATATGAGCATGAGAAGAATGTGGATTCTGTTGCTGGGTGAAGTAGTCAATAGATGTCTCTTACCTCCTATTGACGGACAGAGCAGTTGAGCCAACTGTGCTCCTACTGATTTTCCGTCTGCTGGATCTTACAGATTTCTGTATCTCCCTTTCTGATAGAAGGTGGTGAAAGCTCCAGCTAAAATCCTGGATTCACCCTTTATTCTGTCAAAATTCCATCCATCATTTTCTTATCTTAATCTTGCCTTCCTGGAATAAATCCAACTTCACTGTTACATGTTAACATGATTGTATATTGTTGGATTCAATCCGTTATGGCTTTATTCACTATTTTGCACCTGTGTTCATGACTATTCTGTTCTGTTCAGTTGCCAAGTAGTGTCCAACTCTTTGTGACCCTATGGACTGCAGCATGCCAGGCTTCCTGTCCTTGACTGTCTCCCAGTTTTCTCAAATTCATGACTATTTCTGGCCTAGAATTGTTCTCTCTTGCAATGTCCTTATTAGATTTTAAAATCCAGGTTATATTGGCCTCAGTAAATGAGTTAGCTTCTCAACTTTTTCCTTTTTAAAAAATCCTCTGTAAGATAAGATTGATATTATTTTTTCCTAAATAGTAAAAACAATAAACTGGTGAAGCCATCTGGATCTGCAGTTTTCTTTTGAGGGAGATTTAAAATTATAGCTTAAATTCTTTTAATACATGTAATTCTTTTAATACATGAGATTTAAAATTATAACTTAAATTCTTTTAATACATGTACTGCATCTTTTAATACATGATGTTATAGTTG
>SJYC01119978.1:0-28555 GCA_006408675.1 Madoqua kirkii
GTCATAGTACTGGAGGTGGGTGGAGGGAGGTTAGGTTGTAAAATAAATAGGACTTTGTTCCTACCCTGGAGGAATTTATCATGGTGGGCTGGGAGGGTGGGGAAGGAAAGCAGCCAGACACACTCACAAAAGGTCTCAGGGGCTTAGAGCCTGCTTCTTGGGCTCTGGTGGTCCTGAGCCCCTCATTTTGTCCCATGTGGTTATTTCAGTAGCAGAAGTTAAATGCAACCAACCAATAGTCTGAGTTCAGAAACCACAGTTGTGGTTCTGAAAGCTTGTGTCTGCACTTCTTTGAGTCTGTACAGAATCTATGACTCAGTTTTCTATTTGGAGGGCCCCTAGAATTTCCACCCTTGACGTGGAGTGTAAGCCCAATTTCTGACTACTTGGTAAGTCAGCAAGTCTTCTAGATTCTCCACAAACGGGGTGGTGGATTTTCACAGGGAGGGAGTGTTCTCTGGGTTTATCAGCTTCATTTTTTACAGCACAGGACGTGAAGCGCTGACCTGCTCACACCTTCAATTTCATCTTCTGCAGACTATCCCCTTCTTTCGCTTCCTGCCACTTCCCTGCTGTGCCCTTGCTTTGTGAAGCCTCCACCCGGGTTGGTGTTCATTTCAGGCACGTGAGGACAACAGAGAGACTTGGCTTTCAAATGCCTCGCATTTTCTTCCCCTCACAGTTGAGCTATATAAAAAAAAAAAAACTCAGCCAACGAAGTCAGTGGAAGTCTTAACCAGTTGAAGCCCACAGTGGGATGGTGGTGGTGGCGAATTAGGAAGAATGTAATTGCCAAAGCAAACAGGACAGGACAAGGATGACACTCCAGCCGGGAATCTTCGCCCTGCACTTGGCTCTTCACTGTTGACTGCAGCGCAGACCACACAGGTGCACAAGCTGGTCACCAGCCTCTTCTGCATAATAACCTGCCAGCCACAGTCTCGAAGGATGATGTCATCATCAGTCAGTGCTAGTTCGGTACTTATCGATCGGTGGGTTGTAACAAGATTAATTAATTGCTGAGGCATACAGTTGTCAAATTGCGTTAAATGATTTTATATCCGAAATGGATCTCTCAATCTATGTGTTGGACTCTAGATGCAATACCATAATTACTAATATTAAATCAAGGTTTTGTACCATGGCGTGGGTTGTCATATATTTCTTGTTTTTTTTTTTTTTTTTAAAGCAGAATGGAAACTTGTACTGCCTTTTCGTGTGCATTTGTGTTTTTCTGCCAGGATTTTCCAAGTTAGTGAATTTTTTAAAAATATGGAATTAAAGTAGTATAACTAAGGTTATCCTTGTTGTAAGTCTAGAAGGAAAATAGACTGTTGAAGTTGCTGTTGCTGCTAAGTCACTTCAGTCGTGTCTGACTGTGTGCGACCCCATAGACAGCAGGCTCCCCCGTCCCTGGGATTCTCCAGGCAAGAACACTGGAGTGGGTTGCCATTTCTTTCTCCAGTGCGTGAAAGTGAAAAGTGAAAGTGAAGTCGCTCAGTCGTATCCAACTCTTAGTGACCCCATGGACTGCAGCCTACCAGGGTCCTCTATCCATAGGATTTTCCAGGCAAAAGTACTGGAGTGGGGTGCCATTGCCTTCTTGTTGAAGTTGCTAGAGAATGAGAAATCTAAAAGAGCTTTCGACAGCGTGGTTTGTCTTTAGAAGGAGAAGGCTTCTCAGTGCCATTTCCTGAAGAAATTTCTTTGAAATGGAATGGAGTTGGAGCCGGGGTCCAGGGCTCAGTCCATGCATGGCGGGGGCCTGGTGGCCATGAGGAGGATATGGGGGTGCATGCAGCTCTAACCAGCATTGCCCTGAACTGTCAGGAAGCCCTCTTAGTCCTCTATCCATAGGATTTTCCAGGCAAAAGTACTGGAGTGGGGTGCCATTGCCTTCTTGTTGAAGTTGCTAGAGAATGAGAAATCTAAAAGAGCTTTCGACAGCGTGGTTTGTCTTTAGAAGGAGAAGGCTTCTCAGTGCCATTTCCTGAAGAAATTTCTTTGAAATGGAATGGAGTTGGAGCCGGGGTCCAGGGCTCAGTCCATGCATGGCGGGGGCCTGGTGGCCATGAGGAGGATATGGGGGTGCATGCAGCTCTAACCAGCATTGCCCTGAACTGTCAGGAAGCCCTCTTAGTGGGCCATACCACTTCTTCTCCCAGTTCCAGCTCCCTCTGCTCAAAGGGTTGCTTTTCTGAATGCAGATGTCAACTGAGGGACCTGAGGGCCACTTCTCTAGTTGGCTGGATTGTGCCTCCTGCCCTTTATACCAGCTTCTTAGATATTTCTTCCAACCTGCCAGCTCTTTTGATGAGGAGAGAAAGCTGGTACTGCCGATCCACTGCTGTGTTCTCGTCTTTTCCCTGTTTTGCTGAGTGGGTTTCTCTCTTTGCAATTACTTTCCCAATCTTTCTCCACCTAACAGCCTTCTTTATTCTTCGAAACCTCAAATTTCCTTGCCAAAACCTTCCTTGAACACTGATTGCCCAGGCAAACCTCTGAAGGCCTCCTGTTTCTTTCGGCTTCCTCACCCTTCTCCAGAGATCCTCTGGGCAGTCCTCTTGCTTCCTGATGCTCCCACAAAGTTCTTCCAGGAAGACCTCCTGTGTCCCTGGGCTTCCCGTGCTCCTCCAGAGCTTTGCCAACCTCTGCTGTCTCTCTCTCAAGGCAGTTCCTGGGTGTGCTCTGTGTTTAGTGCCACAGTAGGACCGTGAGGCTGAGAGACATGCACTCACCTGGGGGTGTCATGCGATAGAGGAGCCAAATAGATTTGGGTGTGGATTTTGCCTCCAGGAGTTTTTCTATTAAAATCTCCAAGAATCTCTTGGTGTCTCCAATGATACCAGGGATGATGGAGGCCGGGCTTGCTGCAGGAGGAAGGGGAGGAGGCACCCACCTCCTTGTCCACATCCTTCATTTGTTGGGAGCATCCTCTCCACAAGCCTTTGTTGGGTGTCAATCATATTTCAACATAAACAAATAACAAGTAGGAAACGATCCCTGTTCTCAAGAAGCTGCTGTCTAACAGGAGAAAGACCAGCACAGAAACCAGTGACCTTGGTTCGAGCAGCGATTCTCACCAGCCCAGCCTTGGTCACCTGCCCGTCCCTGAAGGACCCCTGTGTCTGGGGAGATTGTAGACTCATTGGATGGGCTTGGGTCCTGGGATTGCCTCTGTACCTGTAGAGATGGGATCAGACCCCCTTACCACATGGAGGAAGAGTGGGGTGGGGGTGTTTCTAGTCACTCAGTCATGTCTAACTCTTTGCGACCCCATGAACGGTAGCCCCTAGGCTCCTGTGTCCATGGGATTTTCCAGACTAGAAAACTGGAGTGGTTTGCCATTTTCTCCTTCAGGACATCTTCTTGACCCAGGGATTGAACCAGTGTCTCCTGCATTACAGGCAGATTCTTAGAAAAGGAAGGGATTCAGGGGACATGAAAAACAGTAGCAGATGTCAACTCTACCTGCAAACCAGAGGCAAGACAATGAAAGCGCGGTCACATGTACACAGGGAAAAGGTTGAAAGAATATTTGATGTTCCACAGTGATCATGGTGCTACATTTCAATTGCCTGGAAACAAAAGAGAAAAATAAAAAAGCAACAAGGATAGTATTTAAGGTCTTAAAGCAGAAATGCCTTTTGCACAAGCCATCAGAATCGCCAAGAATGTTAGTGCAGAGGGAGCCTTTTTGGAGTAGGAGGGATATGGATGCTAAGACAAAAGGAAGGAACCTCATTCTAATGAAATGCCACGCTGCCAGCACCGTTCATGTGTCATTGCAACCTTGAGCATCTCCAGTCAGGAAGCTCAACGACCTGTCTTGTGTATCAATGGTATCTCTTTTTTTGAAATAGTAACACACTTTGCTCTGGATGGTTATAATAATGGAGTTTAAATTGGTGGATACAGATGCTATCATTTCGACTGGGTTGTTATCCTTGTGTGGCAATTTGAGGAATCAATTCAGGACACACATTTCAGAGTCCAGGCAGGAAGGTGGCTAGACTGCAGATGACCTGATTTATCTTGATTCCCAGGCTGGCTTCTTCCCACCAAGCTATTCTTCACTCCACTGTGAGAGTTATCTTTCTACACCAGTCTGATCATGCTTCTCCTGCTTAAAATCTCCTGATGACTCTCGATTGCCATCAGACTTAAGTAAAGTCTGGAATCCTAAACAGGGCATTCAAAGCTTCATCTTCCTGGCCGCCTTTGCTCTGTCCTCCACGCCCACTTCTGCTAGAGACACACAGCGGTTTTCTGTTTCCTGGAATGCTTAGCTCCTGGGTGCCTCTGGGCTTTGCTTAATCTGCTTCCTGAACCTGAAGACCCTTCCTCATCCCTACTCTTCCTGGTTAGACCTAGTAGCCTGGAGTGAAAGCGAAAGTGTTAGTCATTCAGTCTTGTCCCACTCTTTGCAACCCCAGGGACTGTAGCCCATTAAGCTCTTCTGTCCATGGAATTCTCCAGACAAGAATACTGGAGTGGGTAGCCTTTCCCTTCTCTAGGGGGTGTTCCTGACTCAGGATTCAAACTGGGGTCTCCTGCACTGCAAGCAGGTTCTTCACCTTCACCTTCTGAGCCACAGGGAAGCCCAGTCACCTGGGGACACTCAGTTAACCCAGCATAATTCACTCGGCCCTCTTCTGTCCTCCAAGGAGTGTCACGGTTCCTCCCTAATCACTCTCATGTTAGAAGAGGGGTTCACCTGTAAATGTGAGCCCTTCCCAGTGTGTCTGCATTCTGATAACCAGCGCAATACCCAGGACCTACCAAGCACCGAATTCCTGTTTGTGGAGCCTGTGAGCGTAAAGGAGACCAATCCTGCAAAACGGCTTAGAACTTTTCTGCATCCCAAATGGTTAATTGGAAATTATTTAGAAGCCTGGGTCTGTTTCTACAGAGATGTGTATATGAGGGTAGTTCTAGAGTGGAGAGTTGGTCTATGGAGCCACTTTAAGTTAAGTATGAAGGAAGTTATTGTGTGCCCATCAGTGAGCAGTGCCTGGACAGCTGCGGTGCTCGAGGCGTGGGGACATCCCCATGTGTCACTGAGATGTGAGAGTGCCACCCCCACTGTGTCTCAGGGCCCGGGCAGCGGGGTCTCCAGGTGCAAGTTAGTTGCTTCCTGAATTGTCCTTAGAGTTGGTTCCAGCAGATGTGGATGGTGGACAGTGGGCCGGTCTGTCCACCGGGAGCCCAGGGGAAGCGTCAGAGGAGCATCCTTGTAGGATCCTGGAGTCAGGCCCCCAGAGAGAGGGTGGGAGAGGGGAAGTGGGGCGTGGAATGGGCGAGGGCCCCTGGGGAGTGTCCTCTAGCTTCCCTTCCTTTGCTCAGCCCAGCTGCCCTCACCATGGTGGGCTGGAGGTCTTGCAGGGGCAGGGGTGGCTGTGAGATGAACAGCTGAGTGGTCTTGCTTGGCTTCCGCTGCCCCTTCTGTCTGCGATGGCCTCATTGCTTGGAGGGTCTTTTCCTTTGCTTCTCCTCATCTTTCTCACTCACCATTACCCGGCCTGTCCCTCTGATGGTGACCAGCACACGGTGGGCATGGAATGGCGACCAGACAGGGGAGATGGGGCAGTGATGGGGACAGAGGGTGGCAGCCAAGTGCACCTCAGTCACGTGGGTCACGGGGGCCTTTACGCCTCTGGGGTCAGACATCTGGGATCTAGTCCTCATTCCACCTACTGAGGACTCTTGGGCAAATCATGTAAATTCTCTCCCCTCAGTGTTCTGGACTGTATGATGAGGATGCCAATGGTACATCCCCTTCCCTTTTAAGGCTGTTTCATTGTTGAAGGAGATGTTTCACAGAAAGCACTCCTGGGAAGATTCAAATGGTCTAGCCCTGGAACAGCTGAGGGCAGGGGTCCGAGGGCCTCAGGCTCTGCCCCTCACCGCCCCTCACTCCTCCCAACCTCTCCCCAGCCCGCTTCTTCCACCCCAGTACTGATTGTTCACCCCAGGCATCAGACCCGTGAGGGAAGGAGCCCTCAAGTTGACCTCAGCCCCAGGCAACAGCTCTGGGATGGATGAGTGTCCCAGCTCTGCAGATGACTTTGCAGATGGGCTTCCGAACTCCCGCAGCACATGCGGGGTGACAGAGAGGCGAGTGGGGAAGAGCTGCTCCCGAGGTGGCGTCAGCTCTCCTGCAGCTGAGCTCAAGACAGCGCCCTGGGGCTCTCGCTGCCCTTGCTGGCCCTCCTGAGGTGCCAGGGGGCCTCTGAACACATGGCTGCTCAGAGCCTCTTTGGGGGTGTTCCTGCAGCTCCCACTGGCGGGGTTCCCCATCTGCTGGGAAACAGCTGCTCTCCTATCAGACTCAACTCACACATTGAGGCGAAGCCTTGCCTGCCCCCTGGCTACTCCTGCCTCCCCGATTTTTCACCTTCCTCCTGACGGCCCCCGCCCCGAGCCGCCTCTCTCCCTTGGCGCTTGCCTAGCTGGTCCCTCCTCAGCTGGTGAGTCTTGCATGCTGCGTGCGCTTCTCTCTCTGAGTTTGCGGGCTCTTTGAGGACAGGGTCTGTATTCCTGCTTTTGTTTCTATGATTTTCTTTTTAATACTATTCACTTGTATTTTGATTTATGGTAGTTCATGTGAACATTAGTTTTTTAAAATTAATTACTTTAATTGGAGGCTAATTACTTTACAATATTGTAGCGGGTTTTGCCATATATTGACATGAATCAGCCATGCGTGTACGTGTGCTCTCCATCCTCAACGCACCTCCCACGTCCCTCCCCATGATGACCCTATATGCAAGACAGCAAAAGAGACACAGATGTAAAGAACAGACTTTTGGACTCTGTGGGAGAAGGCAAAGGTGGGATGATGTGAGAGAATGGCATTGAAACATGTATACTATCATACATGAAACAGAGCGCCAGTCCAGGCTCGATGCATGAGACAGGGCGCTCAGGGCCGGCGCATTCACTTTTCAGTTCAGTTCAGTTCAGTCCAGTCACTCAGTCATGTCCGACTCTGCAACCCCATGAATCACAGCACACCAGGCCTCCCTGTTCATTACCATCTCCCGGAGTTCACTCAGACTCACTTCCATTGAGACTGTGATGCCATCCAGCCATCTCATCCTCTGTCGTCCCCTTCTCCTCCTGCCCCCAATCCCTCCCAGAATCAGAGTCTTTTCAATGAGTCAACTCTTTGCATGAGGTGGCCAAAGTACTGGAGTTTCAGCTTTAGCATCATTCCTTCCAAAGAAATCCCAGGGTTGATCTCCTTCAGAATGGACTGGTTGGATCTCCTTTCTTCGGTGCTCTTTAAGACATATTTAATTCTTTGTTTTTGGCTGGGCTGGATCTTTGTAGCTGCAAGGGATTTCTCTGCTTGGCATCAAGTTGGGGCTACTCTCTAGTTGCAGAGCAAGGGCCTCTCTTTGCGATGGTTTCCCTTGTTGGGAAGCACAGACTCTAGGACACATGGGCTCCGTGGTTGTGGCATGCACATGGTGGAATCAAGATTGCTGGGAGAAATATCAATAACCTCAGATACACAGTTGATACCACCCTTATGACAGAAAGTGAAGACGAACTAAAAAGCCTCTTGATGAAAGTGAAAGAAGAGAGTGAAAAAGTTGGCTTAAAGCTCAACATTCAGAAAACGAAGATCATGGCCTCTGGTCCCACCACTTCATGGGAAATAGATGGGGAAACAGTGACAACAGTGTCAGACTTTATTTTGGGGGGCTCCAAAATTTCTGCAGATGGTGATTGCAGCCATGAAATTAAAAGATGCTTACTCATTGGAAGGAAAGGTATGACCAACCTATGTAGCATATTCAAAAGCAGAGACATTACTTTGCCAACAAAGGTCCGTCTAGTCAAGGCCATGGTTTTTCCAGTGGTCATGCATGGATGTGAAAATTGGATTGTGAAGAAAGCTGAGTGCCGAAGAATTGATACTTTTGAACTGTGGTGTTGGAGAAGACTCTTGAGAGTCCCTTGGACTGCAAGGAGATCCAACCAATCCATTCTTAAGGAGATCAGTCCTGGGTGTTCTTTGGAGGGAATGATGCTTAAGCTGAAACTCCAGTACTTTGGCCACCTCATGCGAAGAGTTGACTCATTGGAAAATACTTTGATGCTGGGAGGGATTGGGGGTAGGAGGAGAAGGGGATGACAGAGGATGAGATGGCTGGATGGCATCACCCACGTGATGGATATGAATTTGGGTGAACTCTGGGAGTTGGGGATGGACAGGCAGGCCTGACGTGCTGCCATTCATGGCGTTGCAAAGAGTCGGACATGACAGAGCTTCTGAACTGAACTGTCTTATAATTTATTATAAGGTCCTGTAGGTTTGTGTTTCTCCAGATTTATCTGCTGGGATCCTGATCCTGAAAATGATGGTGTGTGGGGATGGGGCTTTGGGGAGGTGGTTAGGTCATGGAGGTGGAGCTCTCATTAAGGAGATTTTTAAATTATTGTTTAGTCACCAATGTCTCCTACTCTTCATGACCCCCATGAGCTCCAGGCTTCCCTGTCCCTTGCCATCTCCCAGAATTTGCCCAAGTTCATGTCTGTTAAATTGGTAATGCCATCCAAACATCTCATCCTGTGTTTCTCCCTTCTCCCCCTGCCCTAAATCTTTCCCACCATCAGGGTCTTTTCCAGTGAGTTGGCTCTTGGCATCAAGTAGCCAAAGTATTGGACCTTCAGCTTCAGCATCAGTCCTTCCAAAGAGTATTCAGGGTTGATTTCCTTTGGGATTGACTGGTTCAGTCTCCTTGCTGTCCATGAAGGAGATTAGTTTCCATAGGAAAAAGATCCCAGAGAAACAGCTCACCCCTTCTCCCTAGTAGAACACAGCTCAAAGAGGCCCCAGGCGAGGGCGCTCACAGAAGCTGGCCACACTGACACCTTGATCTTGGACGTCCAGCCTTCAGAACTCTGAGAAATATATTTCTGTTATTGCTAAGCCACTTGATTTATGGCATTTTGTTGTTGTTGTTCAGTTGCTCAGTCATGTCCAACTGTGACCCCATGGATTGCAGCACACCAGGCTTCCCTGTCCTTCACTATCTCCTGGAATTTGCTCAGACTCATGTTGAATCAATGATGCCATCCAACCAGCTCATCCTCTATTGTCCCCTTCTCCTCTTGCCTTCAGTCTTTCCCAGCATCAAGGTTTTTTCCAATGAGTCAGCTCCTTGCATCAGGTGGCCAAAGTATTGGCGCTTCAGCATCAGTCCTTCCAATGAATATTCAGGATTTATTTCCTTTAGGATTGACTGGTTTGATCTCCTTGTTGTCCAGGGGACTCTCAAAAGTCTTATCCAACACCACAGTTCAAAAACATCCATTCTTTTTCGCTCAGCCTTCTTTGTGGTCCAGCTCTCTTGTCCATGCACGACCACTGAAGAAACCAGAGCTTTGATGGTACAGTGCCATGGACACGCCCGTAGTCCCCACTTTCTCACCAAATAGTTGGGGCCTAGTTTGTGTTTGCAGCATCTTGGCTTCCCTGAGACACTGAACTGTTGCCAGATGGCCGTGCTCTGGGTGGGACTGCCTGCCACCTTGACCAAGGAGTCTGACTTACCAATAGGCACCACCCTTCCCTGGTCTCTAAGATCCACAGTGTTTCCCTGGTTCCAGCTGCACTTGCTTTGTCCTCCATTACTAACTTGAAGCAAGTTCTTGCCTACTGTGAGCCAAGGTGTGGGACCTTACCTCAACCTTCTATCCAGCACATGTTGTCAGAACATTATTTGCAGCAAACTGATTTTCACCATCAGTCAAAGCTTGGAGGTCACTGCGTGAGGAGCATGAGGCCCCCTGGGCGATGATTCCTGGGCCAGATGCTGTCCATGAGCATTTTCAGATCTTGAGGCTCTGAAAAATATGTTTTTTTTTTCCCATTCATGAAATAGTGTTATAGTGCATTGTCATAGTGTTTCTAATGGCAAACTTTTTGTAAGACCAACTATAAAGTATATGCATGAAATTTGCACTTGAAAGCATTAAATGCAAAATCCATTGAGGTTTCAAGAAGTTGCTCCTAGTGTTGAACCTTCTGGCTAACACAGCAAAAAAGAAATTTGTAGAGTTAAGTTCGGAATAGGTTGGATATTAGAGAAAATTTTAGACCATCTGGACAGTGGGATGGGGGGGCATGAATTATTTTGGGTAGGTAAAAGATATACAAAATCAGAACACAAGCAGTCGTTGTGAAAATCAGTTGATGACAGGAAGGAAAGGCTGCCTGCCCTTGCAGATGGCTGCTGTCGTAACCGGGCACTTTACCGTGGTGGGAGGAAGTTCAGTCTGTGAAGGACACTGACAAAACAGCCGAAGGGTTCTCCTGCTGACTCTCTGTGCATTGAACTGAATATCCTGACTTTTGTCCCATTAGAATTTTCAACTTACCGCAACACGAACAAACAGAAGAAAGGTTTCTGTAATCCTAGTATTCTTTTTCAGTAAATAACTCCATTTTGTGTACTTCAGAAGGAAAGCCCTAAGTACTTTTCGAGTTTAGAGAATTCAGCTAGGATAATGGTTGGGTGAATGTGTGCTCAATTGTATCTGACTCTGTGACCCTCTGGACTGTAGCCCGCTGGGATCCTCTGTCCATATGTCCTCCATTACTAACTTGAAGCAAGTTCTTGCCTACTGTGAGCCAAGGTGTGGGACCTTACCTCAACCTTCTATCCAGCACATGTTGTCAGAACATTATTTGCAGCAAACTGATTTTCACCATCAGTCAAAGCTTGGAGGTCACTGCGTGAGGAGCATGAGGCCCCCTGGGCGATGATTCCTGGGCCAGATGCTGTCCATGAGCATTTTCAGATCTTGAGGCTCTGAAAAATATGTTTTTTTTTTCCCATTCATGAAATAGTGTTATAGTGCATTGTCATAGTGTTTCTAATGGCAAACTTTTTGTAAGACCAACTATAAAGTATATGCATGAAATTTGCACTTGAAAGCATTAAATGCAAAATCCATTGAGGTTTCAAGAAGTTGCTCCTAGTGTTGAACCTTCTGGCTAACACAGCAAAAAAGAAATTTGTAGAGTTAAGTTCGGAATAGGTTGGATATTAGAGAAAATTTTAGACCATCTGGACAGTGGGATGGGGGGGCATGAATTATTTTGGGTAGGTAAAAGATATACAAAATCAGAACACAAGCAGTCGTTGTGAAAATCAGTTGATGACAGGAAGGAAAGGCTGCCTGCCCTTGCAGATGGCTGCTGTCGTAACCGGGCACTTTACCGTGGTGGGAGGAAGTTCAGTCTGTGAAGGACACTGACAAAACAGCCGAAGGGTTCTCCTGCTGACTCTCTGTGCATTGAACTGAATATCCTGACTTTTGTCCCATTAGAATTTTCAACTTACCGCAACACGAACAAACAGAAGAAAGGTTTCTGTAATCCTAGTATTCTTTTTCAGTAAATAACTCCATTTTGTGTACTTCAGAAGGAAAGCCCTAAGTACTTTTCGAGTTTAGAGAATTCAGCTAGGATAATGGTTGGGTGAATGTGTGCTCAATTGTATCTGACTCTGTGACCCTCTGGACTGTAGCCCGCTGGGATCCTCTGTCCATGGGATTTCCCAGGCAAGAATACTGGAGTGGGTTGCCATTTCCTACTCCAGGGGATATTTTCAACTCAGGGATCAAACCCAAGTCTCCAGCATCTCCTACACTGCCAGGCGGATTCTTTACCAGTGTGCCACCTGAGAATCAGATTAGAGCTGGCAGCAGTGAACCGTTAGGTGTCATTAACAAGTTATGAGACTCTGGACAAGTTACTTTCCTTGTCTCTGCAACATCAAATCTCAGAGTGTCCCATTAGAACCAGGCTATGAGGCTTGTCATGACTGTTAAATGAATTAAAACCTGTTAAATTTTTAGGGCAGTACTTGGCCCGTAGAAAGCACCAGTGAATGTTAGAAATGACTATTTCAGGCTTCTGAGAAGCAGCTGTTTGTTCCCTTGTTAGCTAGCAACTGTATTAGATCATTAAACTCCCGAAGTCTCAGATTTCCCCCATGTAAACTGGCAGTAATAATAATTACTCTGCAAGATAACAGGAGCCCATAAGTGTTTATAAAATAGTGTAAATGGGAAGATTCACAGTTGGTTTATAGGTGTCTACACTATAGATGTGGAGATGGAGAGCTGGACCAGTTTCTCCTACTAGGAACTACTATTTAACAAGTATTTTGTAGATGATGGGAACCTCTAGTTATGAAAGCAATGAAAAACCACTGTAGAAAATTGGAAAATACGAGGAAGCACAGGTAAAGGTTAGACATGGCATATTAATCTCAAATCTGAGATATGTGCTCTTAATATTTCAACATATGCCCTCTACCATGTCTATAGTCTGTACATCATCTATATTCATGTCTAGTAATTTGTGAAGCACTAGGTGCTTGTCAAATGAATACACCTGTGTCCACCCCCTGAAGTTCCTATATTCACCCAGGAATGACAGGATTGGCAACAGCAAACAGGTAAATAATGAAGGAAAGCTGTCTACTGTGATATCCAATAGGGTTAGTTTTTAAAAGCAGAAGCAAGAAGGGGAAAGAGCTGTAGACCTGGAAGTCAGAGGATGTGGGGCAGGGATGTTAAATGGTCCCAGTGTTCATTCTCCACCTCTTAGTTTGTTTTTTTTTAAATGAATAGTTTACTATATTCTCAACTCCTTCCTTTTTATTTTTTAACTGAATTAATTAATTAATTTTTATTTGGCTGTGAGACTGCATGTGAGATCTTAGCTCCCGGAACAAGGATCAAACCCACACCCTCTGCTTCAGAAGTGCAGAGTCTTAAGCACTGGACTGCCAGGGAAACCCCCTCTCCTTCTGACATTTAGTGGAAGGATTCCTCTGCAGGGTGACAAATCATCTCAGGTTTTCCTGGTTTGAGGGGCAGCTCAGGAGGTGGGAATTTCAGGGTTCCTGTAACAGAGAAAGCATCTTACCTGAGGCACATCTAGGGACCGGGCTTCCTGTCTAGTGGGTCAGTGCAGAAGTGATGGGAGAAAGTTCCTGGTCATGTCTTTTAAAAAGGGTATCTGTCCCTTGTTTCTTTCTCTGTTCACAAATCCTGGAAGGTGGTTAAGGAGTATGGGAACCTGCTTCTCCCAAAAGCATCACTATGTAGTTTCAGTGAGGACAGAGGAAGGCACTTGACACTCTGGACAATTAAAATACAGGCATAAACCAAGATAGCAAACCAGTGATGCTAGGAAGAGAAGAGATGGCCACGCCCACCAAGCCACGGTGGGCCACCCCCACCACCGCCGGGGGCTTTGATGCTGAGGTCACATGACCTTGAGAGACTGGAGGCTCGAGCCTGCTGGGTGAGCAACCACAGTAGGCAGATGGTACCTGATTTCACCTTCTTTCCTTGGATGAAGGAAAGGCGAGGTCCACTCTCCCTCTTGGAGTTCTTAAACCCTTATTTCATAAAGGGGGAGAGAGTGGCTCTTTGTGGAGCCTCACCTGCCGGTTACACAACAGTTTCTTCTTTCTTTCTTTTGTCTGTGCTGTTTTTTAGTCGCTAAGTCGTATCAGGTTGTTTGCGACTCTGTAGAGGGTAGCCCGCTAGGCTCCTCTGTCCATGGAATTTTCCAGGCGAGAATACGGAGTGAGTTGCCATTTCCTTCTCCAGAGGACCTACCTGATCCGACACAGGGATCGAACCCAGGTCTCCTGCATTTCAGGTGGGCGCCTGCACTGCATGCTGGTTCTTTACTGAATGAGCCACAGGGTTTGTTTGTTTATTTATTTGATGTGTCAGATCTTTAGTTGCAGTATGTGGGATCTAGTTCCCTGACCAGGGATCAAACGTGGGCCCCCTGCACTGGGAGTGTAGACTCTTAGCCACTGGACTACCAGGGAAGTCCCAACAGCTTTCTCACTTCTGCGCTTAAACATCTGCCTCTGACCTCCTTGGGTGTCTCAGCCACCAGCCCAGCAGAGGCCAGAGCTCTGTGAGCCTGGGTGAGCCGCTTTCACAGCAGCTGCCCTGAAGAGGCACCCTGGATCCCAGGCTGTGAGTGAGCCGCTTGCCTGCATCATCCACTGACCTTTGTGTGACAGTAAGAACAGAAATATGCTTTGTCATTTTCCAGCAACAGTACTGAGGGCCTCTTTATTATAGAGGCTGAGTCTATACCCTAAGGGTTGGAATTTCTCTATGCAACCAGTGTTCCAGGACCTGGAGGAGAGCTATGAGAGCTTGTTTTGAGAACCAAGTGGGAAGGAGCTCATTGGGGGTGGAGTGAATTCCTCTTGTAGGTCATGAAAGAGTATCCAAAAGTCCCTGCATGGGATGCCTAGTAACGTCACAATGCTTAGAAATCTTCCATACTCAAAATAGCACATAAATGGCTTTACAACATCCCTTTCAATGATGGTTCTTCTTACTTCCTCGTTTCCCAAGGGGGTAAGTGCCCTTATTAGTTTCTGAGGAGAAAAATGTACTTCCAAGGTATTACCTTACTATGAGATCTGCCTTTTTTCTTTGTAATTGAAGAAGTCACAGCAGGCACCCAAAAGATTAAAGTTTGTGTAGGAAGGAATTAGTGGTTTTTGAAAAAAATATTTCAAAGGTGTTGTGCTCTTGTGCATTGCTACTGAAGGAACATTCTGTGCCAACTCCTCGCAGAGATCTCATGAGGAGTAATAACTCCTCTACCAAGTTGTTCCTTGAGGGCACAAAGTCCAGCAGCCTCTCTGTCTGAGGGGCCCTTGTTTTGGGGTATTTGCTGGTTGGAATGTTGTAGTTATTTGATTGCATCATAATTAGTTTTTTTTTTTTTACATAGAAGAGCATACCTGAGTATCTTGCGAAGTGATTAGTGAGAATCTACCAGTTTCTTTGATAATAGAATTTAAGTACTTTAGGGCCAGTTTTGCTGTGAATACAAAAGCCCATCCCCCATTTATTAAAATAGCTGGGGGTTAGTGTACTGGGTATGGCGGGGATATAGATGCTAGCTTGCCTGCATCATCCACTGACCTTTGTGTGACAGTAAGAACAGAAATATGCTTTGTCATTTTCCAGCAACAGTACTGAGGGCCTCTTTATTATAGAGGCTGAGTCTATACCCTAAGGGTTGGAATTTCTCTATGCAACCAGTGTTCCAGGACCTGGAGGAGAGCTATGAGAGCTTGTTTTGAGAACCAAGTGGGAAGGAGCTCATTGGGGGTGGAGTGAATTCCTCTTGTAGGTCATGAAAGAGTATCCAAAAGTCCCTGCATGGGATGCCTAGTAACGTCACAATGCTTAGAAATCTTCCATACTCAAAATAGCACATAAATGGCTTTACAACATCCCTTTCAATGATGGTTCTTCTTACTTCCTCGTTTCCCAAGGGGGTAAGTGCCCTTATTAGTTTCTGAGGAGAAAAATGTACTTCCAAGGTATTACCTTACTATGAGATCTGCCTTTTTTCTTTGTAATTGAAGAAGTCACAGCAGGCACCCAAAAGATTAAAGTTTGTGTAGGAAGGAATTAGTGGTTTTTGAAAAAAATATTTCAAAGGTGTTGTGCTCTTGTGCATTGCTACTGAAGGAACATTCTGTGCCAACTCCTCGGCAGAGATCTCATGAGGAGTAATAACTCCTCTACCAAGTTGTTCCTTGAGGGCACAAAGTCCAGCAGCCTCTCTGTCTGAGGGGCCCTTGTTTTGGGGTATTTGCTGGTTGGAATGTTGTAGTTATTTGATTGCATCATAATTAGTTTTTTTTTTTTTACATAGAAGAGCATACCTGAGTATCTTGCGAAGTGATTAGTGAGAATCTACCAGTTTCTTTGATAATAGAATTTAAGTACTTTAGGGCCAGTTTTGCTGTGAATACAAAAGCCCATCCCCCATTTATTAAAATAGCTGGGGGTTAGTGTACTGGGTATGGCGGGGATATAGATGCTTCCCTGGTGGCTCAGACAGCAAAGAATCTGCCTGCACTGCAGGAGACCCAGGTTCAAATCCTGGGCTGGGAAGATCCCCTGGAGGAGGGCATGGCAATCCACTCCAGTATTCTTGCCTGGAGAATCCCATGGACAGAGGAGCCTGGTGGACTATGGCCCAAGTGGTCACAAAGAGTCGACAGACTGGGCGACCAGCACACTTTCACGCGATGTGTGACCCACCACTACTAAAACACTGAGCTGTAGAACTCCTGCATGAAGCCATCCCTGTGGGGTCAGCGCTCTTAGTTAGGAGAAGCCTGATATCATAAGCAGCAGTGATGTTAACAGTGTAGAAAGACTGATTTCTTTCAATATTTTCAACCCCAATTGCAATGATTAATTTTGTGTCCTCCTGACCGGGCAAAGCTGGTAAAACATTATTCCTGAAAGTGTCTGTGAGGATGTTTCCAGAAGAGATCAGCATTTGAACCAGTAGATGGAGTAAAGAAGATCACCCTTCCCCATGTGGGTGGGCTTCATCTGATCCTCTGAGAGCCTGACCAGAACAGAATGGCGGAGGAGGGGCCACCTCACTCTCTGCCTGAGTGGAGACGTCCTTCTCCTGCCCTAGCACGTGGCGCTCCTGGGCCTTGGGCTTTCAGACTCAAGCCAGGGCTTACGCCATTAGCCTCCTGAGCCTTAGGGCTTCGAACTGAACTCCAACACCAACTATCTGGCTTCTCTAGCTTGCAGGTGGCAGGCGTGGGACTTCCTTTGTTTCTGTGGGGGGGGGGAATACATTTATTTTGGCCACCCCATTGGGTATGTGGGAACTTAATTCCCTGACCAGGGATTGAATCTGAACCCCTTGCATTGGAAGGTAGAGTGTTAACCACTGGACCAGAGGAGTCACAGACCGTGGGACTTCTCAGGGCCCATAATTGCATGAGTGAGTTTCTGTAATCAGTCTCCCCTTCTGGGGATCTGCATCTATCTTGTTGGTTTTATTTCTCTGGAGACCCTGGCTAATACACTGTTCATTGATGACTTAAAGCGGATGTTTCAAATCAAGTCAAAGAGCCGTTCAACACAATACGAATCATGCCTGAAGAAATGTTCCTAGCTCTGTGAAGCAGACAGAGACGAACATGGCAGAGCCTCTGTCTGGGTGAGCTCATCGTCTGCTGAGAAATTATTTCAGTGGAAACACAACTGTCACCAGAGAAGGTTATGGAGAATGCCTTACGGGATGTAGAAACTTAGAACTCTCTCCAGGCAACAAAGGCTAAAGACCATTCTTGGGAGAATGAGAAAGTATTCACTGTGAGTAGATGTTGCTAGTAGATATTTTTCATGAAGAGTGGGATAAAAATAGTTTTCAGTTACCATCCATGGATAGTTCATGTGAACTCGGGAGGAAGACTGGATCTGAGAAGATGAATCCTGGAGAAGTGGCCTATTAAGCGGGGTATTTATCAAAATGTTTTATGGAGGCAGTGGCTCATTATTTTCTCTGTTCTCTGTACTCCAGGGAACATTAGCGTTCTGAATAGGTCATTTTGAAAGCACTGCCTGCGACAGGCCTGAGACTTTATAGATTGCCTCCAGTGACTCTGGCTGTCGCAGGTTTTCAGTTGAGAAATAAAGCCGCCTGTCCCCTCATGTCCGATTCATAGCATTCCAGACTGAGACCGAAGCTCTGCATAACAGGAGCACCACACTGCTCAGAGCCGTTTCCTTACGGAAGCCACTTCCTGTTGACTTAACAGTTTCTTGCAGCAGCAGAACGCTTGACAGTGGTAAGCGTTTTCTCTGACGTTCAAGCCCTCGGAGGGAGAGGAGTATACGGTATATGAAGAGAAATGCAAAAGATGTCTTGTAGGAGACAGAGGGAAATGGGGAAAGCTGGACTGACTGCTTCCTCTAACTTTCTCTCCTCTTAGAGGATGTTTCACAGGCCATTAAACTTAGCAAGCTTTAGGTGACGGATGGAAAAATGAATGGGGGTCAGTAGGTGTGCATTTCATCTCTTGCATCGTGCTTGCTTTATAATGCAAAAGGGAATTCAGTTAATCTACTGTTGCATCAAGAAAGCAACTTGGTTGTCCTCGCTGTGTTGCTGTCACTAACTGCTGTGATAGGCAAATTGGAGACCTTGCCCTAAGCCACTCTGCGATGCTTTGATTCTCAAGGATAAAATAGATATGTCTTCAAAACAGTAGCAGTTGCTTCATGTCCACATACAAACGCAGGCACACATTCACACACAGGCTTTTGCAGGTGATGCATACATCACACAAGGAGAATGTGGTAACGTTGGTTTGGGGAAATCAGGATTGTACCCATAAAAGTGATTTCTTTGGAGGGAACTTTTAAGATAAAGAAAAAAAAAGAATCTTACTACCCAAGTGCTTGCTTAGAGTAGGAGAGAATTTTTAAAAACCAATTCCTTCTTATTTATTTTTTTTTGTTTGGATACTTAAAAAAAATTCATTTGTTTGTGGCTGTGTGGGTCTCCGCCGCTGTGCGTGGGCTTTCTCCAGCTGCTACAGGCAGGGGTCGCTCTCTAGGTGTGAGGCTTCGCTCATCCTTGCAGTGCCTTCTCTCACGGCAGATCACAGGCTCCTGGGTGCGCAGGCTCAGTAGTCATGGCAACGGTCTCAGCTTCCCTGTGGCCTGCGGAATCCTCCTGGACCAGAGACGGAACCATGTCGCCTGCACTGGCAGACAGATCCGGATCCACTGGACCACCAGGGGAGTCCCCAGTTTCTGCTTTAAAAAGTTTTTCATTTTCCTTGTGTGATATATTTGGAGAAATGAGAGACTGACTTCTTTTATTTAACAGAAAGCCTTAATAAAATTTTAGAGGAGATTCCTTTATTTATTTTTTATGAGACGTGATGGTTGACAGAAAAGATTACCTGGGAGTTTCTTTGCTGAATTCCTGGTTCCCGCTTAGGTTTGTTCAGCTGGCTGGCTTCCCCACTGCAGAAGTGGAAACCCGTCTTTCTGGGTGCATAGGTTACAAAACCATGGTGTTGTCAGCTTCTGTTTTTCTTCCAATGCCTTGTGCAGTATGGCAGCTAATCCTACCAGCCTCACCTCAATACAATCCCATTGCACCACTCCAGCCTTTCTTTCCTCTGTGCTCCACCTGCCACGAACCCCCATCATCTCCCTCCTGGATAACAGCCTTCCACCTAACTTCCTTATTTTCCCCTTTGTTCTCCCTTCTCCCCCAGGTCATCTCATTTTCTTCTTAAAAGGTTTTTATATCTCTCAATCTTATGCAAAATAAAAGCCAAACTTCTTACCATGTCCTGCAGGGCCTTATAAGGTCTGTCTACCTCTTAACCTTCTGACGTCACCTCCAGCTCCTCTCCCCACATTTCCCCAGCCACACTGGAGTCCCTGCTGTTCCTTTAAGAACCCAGGCAGTTTTCCACCCCAGGGCCTTTGCACCGGCCACTCTTGTCACCTGGCCTGTTCTTTTCTTTGATATCCACTTGGCTCCCTCTCTCACCTCCTTCACGTTATTGTTCAGTGCTACCTTTTCAGGGAGGCCTTGCATGGCTTGAATACAATCTACTTAAAGTTACACCTATCATCTTCCATTCTTCCTTTCTCCTTTATTTCCTTCCACCTCACTTTTCACCACCTGACATACTGTGTGCTTTCTTATTTGTTGTCTGCATTGCAAGCTCCAAAAAGACAGGCAGTTTTGTCTGTTTATTGCTGTACACTCAGTGTCTACAATAGTTCCTGGCCCATAGTAGACAGCCAAACAATATTTGTTAAAGAAATACATAGTAAAGTAGCTCTCCTCTTTCACTCTCATCAAGAGCTCTTTAGTTCCTCTTCTCTTTCTGCTATTAGAGTGGTATCATCTGCTTTGGCCACCTGATGCAAAGAACAGCTCATTGGCAAAGACCCTGATGCTGGGAAAGATTGAGGGCAGGAGGAGAACGGGGGATGGACAACAGAAGATGAGATGGTTGGATGGTGTCCCCAGTTCAGTGGGTATAAGTTTGAGCAAACTGAGAAAGAGTGAAGGGCAGGAAAGTCGTGTGCTACTGTCCGTGGGGATGCAAAGAGTTGGACACGACTTAGCAACTGAACAGCAACAACAATAAAGTAGCTAGCATTTGGGAGGCAAGTGCAGCTTTTAGGAGGGGAAGATTTTGGGGGACTCTGGAAGATTATCCTTAATGGAGATGGAGAAGGAGAGGGAACCTATCAGAATGTGACGATCACAGCCAAGAATCCAAATTTCTGCTTTTGGTCTTCTTGGCAATAAACCTCAGCCTCATTGTCCACTTTAAATGGTGAAAGAGTAACAATCCTCTGGCTAATATTTCAAAACTGTGCCCTTGTGTGTGTGCGTATCTATCTGTAACTCATATATCTTCACTCTTAGACCTGGATTTCTCTCCAGTCTTAGAGCTTTAATTACCAAGTGATAATCTAGCTTTCAGATGGAAGCATTGGGATGAGTTAAGATGCCTGTATATTTTTTCCTTATCAGTATTCATTTTTGAAGAACACACAATTTATGTGAAGGAATATGCACAGAGTGTTGCCTATCTTAGGGACAGGCATGAGATTACCAAATGACTAACTGATTCTCTGAGCTGCTTAAAGAATTTTAAAGCAAGCTGCCTGAATGTCAGTAAGTGTCTGTTTTTCAGAAACCTGGAAGTATCTTTCTGTACTTCAAAAGAAAAACAAAGATCTCATAGTATTTTCATCCTCTAATGAATGAAAAAGATACTGGCATAAAAGAGGAAATGAAGACATTGGAAGGAAAGCTACATGACAATATTGTATATGATATAAGCCCCACACTTACTGTCTTTGAGGACTTTCCTGTGATTTACAGAAGATCTGGGAGAATTTAGAAGAGTTTTTATTGGAAAGAAAAAAACAATGTGCCAGATGGCCAATGAGAAATTATTTCCTTCCAATAAAGTTTTATGATTACACTTGTAGCTTACTTATATGTCCTTAATATTTTGATATGGCAGAGCATGGATGATTGTCTGAAAGTAGTCAATCAAGATTGTGGATTATGCTTTTGGGGTACATTAGTGAATTAAAACATTTTCATGCACTTTTGAAATATTGAATGGTATTGCTCAATGTTCGAGTTTTTGGAAAAGCACGTATTTCAGTGGAAATAGTTTTGCATCTTTTTGTTTGGATCAATCATTGTGATTGGCCTGTCATAACAGAGCAGTGATTGACAGGGCATTCAGGATTATGGAAAAAAAGTCAGGATCTGAAGAGGTATGTGGTTCAAAATGTAAAGGAATTCTTAGTACCCTTTATGGATTTTTAAAATAAAGTTTTAAAAATTGATTGAGAAATTTCAAGTAGCATAAAAAGAGGGTATGTGATTTTTGGTGATGGTTTAGCCACTAAGTCATGACTGATTCTTGTGACCCCATGGCCTTTTGTCTGTGGGATTCTCTATGGAGAATCCTGGAGAATCCAGGAATGGATTGGATTGGATTGGATCTAATCCCCTGGAGTGGATTGCCATTTCCTTCTCCAGGGGGTCTTCCCAACCCAGGGATCAAACCTGGGTCTCCTGCATTGCAGGCAGACTTTTTACTGACTGAGCCACCAGGGAAGCTCATTTATCTCAAAAAAGAAAAAAAAAAAAGTTAATGTTTTAAAAACTTTGCATGTTTTGAACACAGATTTGGCAAACTTTATTGGTGGAAGGATTTGCTGTTTCCTTTAACTAGAAAGGAAGTATAGACAAAGCAATAGTAATGGTCCAGGTACAGTTTTTTTTCCACTGTCTCCTGCTGCATAGTAAGTATCTCCAAATTTAGTGACATCAAACCACATTTTGGAGCCTTATGGATTCTGTGAGTTCTGATCCATACAGGGTGTTGTTGAGATGACTTGTTTCTGTTTCAGAGCACCCAGGAATTGGCTGAATTGTCAGCTGATGGGCTGAGGTGACCTGACAACTGGCTTGGACTTCCTCGCAGCATGGCGGCCTTCAGATTGTTGAGTCCTTATAGGGCTCTAAGCACATGTGTTCCAGTGAATGTGGTGAAAGTCTTAGTACCCTGTGACCCAGACTCAGGAGTGAGGTCACTCTGTGCCACTCTGTCTTATTCTTCTGAGTGAAATTTGGTACCTCTGTGTGGGTTCCTGGGAGGGCGGTGAGTGTATTTTTGCATGTGAAGAAATTTAAATACTTTATTGCCCTGCGTCTGCGTGTTGCACATCGTCTGGGGCTGAGCTGGGGTGAGGTGCTGGCAGCAGAGTCAAGAGTACAGAACCTAAAATGTTTGCTCCTGGTCCTCTCCAGGAAAGCTTGCCAACCCCTGGTCTGGAAGATGGCAGAGGGGACAGGCCAGGACTGTTTTCCTGCAGAGATGACCTTGAGCTGAGACCTGGATGATGACAAAGCACTGACTCTGGGAGGCGGGGTATGAACCTTTCTGGGAACAGGCAACAACTCTGAGATGGGATGAGGGCAGCCTGGGGGGCAAGATGGAGGTTTGTATCTGGACATGGGAAACAAGGGCCAGGACAGGTGTTCCTGTTGTTTCTAGTGCCAGGTGTCTGCCTGGTGGCCTACAGAGCCTATGGCCCTCTCCCCAGACTAGTATTACTAAGTTCATGACATAAAAGACATAGAATTCCGAAGGAGATGTATTATAATAAAATGCAGTTATCAAAGTATTATCAAATTTGCATTATAATAATATGTGTGTTTCTTTATTAATGCATTCATTAACTGGATTTGAAAGTTGGTCTCATAACTACTGTACTTTTAAAATAGATCTGAGAGTAAACATTATTTCAAGCTGTCAGCAACAACTGTCATATTGTATCAAAATATCTGTGATTTTTATTTGTGATCACTCCTGGGTACTGCTGAAACTACTTGTCTTGCTTGCTGTATTAATAACTGAAGATGCATTAATAAGGGTGTTCCAGAGAAACAGAGCCAATAGGAGATTCTGTCTGTCTATAAATGAGAAATCAGTTTACACAATTATGGAGGCTGGGAATTCCCATGATCTGTTGTCTGAAAGCTGGAGACCCAAGGCTGCTGATGGTGGCGATCTCAGTCCAAGGATGAAAGACCCAGCTGAACAGTGAGGCACAGAAAGAGAGAGAGAGAGCAGATTTTCCCTTCTGTCACCTGTTTGCTCTATTCAGGCTCTCGGAGATTGTATGGGGCTCACTCACATTGGGGTGGGTGGTCTTCTCCATCTACTGATTCAATGTTAATGAATAATGTTTAAATAACATTTAGCTCAGAAATAATAAATAATAAAAACTCAGAAGCAATGTTTATGCAAACATTGGGTGGTCCAGTCAAGTTGAGACTTAAAATGAACCATCACAGAAGGAAGGGCTAAATCAGACTGAGAGAGAGAAACCCGACAGAGATGAACTTGTCCCTTTCTGGGCTCAGGGACCTGTGGCCCCACGTCAAGAGCCGCTGATGCAGAAGCAGGTTTTCATCTAAACACTGTGGGGCTAAATGTGAGACTCGAGCAGCAGGGCTGACTTGTACTTTAAAAATGTTCTCGCTAGCTGCCCTGGGGAGGGCAGATCACAGGGGGCTGGAGAGCAGGCAGACCTGTCATTGTTCAGCGGTTTTCATTCCATAGCTTGTTTGCCTTTGCTGTTGCGTTTGGTGTGTCAAGAGCGGGAGGGGTGAAGATTAAACAGAACAAACTGGAAATTCAGGGGATTGCAGCCAGTATTTCCAGCATGGTCCTTTCCAGAAGTCATTTTAAGGGAGAAGGAATGCTCACTTAATTCCTCTAGGAACTCAAGGGATTGAATTAGATAGATTTGAAGGCTAATGGAAACTTTGACATTCTCTGAATCTGTATCTTGTATTTCTTTTAATTGTAGTAGCCATCAGAGGGCTTCCCAGGTGGCGCTAGTGGTAAAGAACATGCCTCCCAATGCAGGAGACATAAGAAACACAGATTTGATCCCTGTGTTGGGAAGATATCCTGGAGAAGGACATGGCAACCAATTCCAGTATTTGTGCCTGAGAAATTCTGTGGACAGAGGAGGCTGGCAGACTATAGTTCATACAATCACAAAGAGCTAGACATATCTGAAGTAACTTAGTGTGTGTGTGTGTGGACACATACACACAGAGCCATCAATAACTACCTTCATTCATAAATAGGTAGAATGAACTAGGATGAACTCTTTGAAGTGTTCATGACTGTGTCCCATTTATCGTGTTTAAGTGATCAGATCACAGCCAAGAATACAGAATGTCATTTTTAATGACAAAAAGTATGACACTGCACAAAAGAAATTGCTCTTCCTCATCACAATATGTGTATGAAATAAATTGGACAACTTTAGCCTTCTACTCTTCCCCTCAATTTCTGTTCCTGGTTTTCAAATTCTCATTACCTCTAGAAGTCATATCCTTGGAGTGCTTCTAATGTTTTCAATCTACAGTAAACTGTCTTGGGTTAATTCACATTTGCAGTGAAATGTGGATCTTCTGCATCTTCAGTTTAAATACATGAACCCGAATGGTTATGTTGAGTCATCTGATCAAGGTCACTCTTACTTTTTCTTGCCTAATGCTGCTTTTAGTTTGTGTGGTTAAAAATGGCAGGATACTCACTTCAGATTCCAAGTGAAGTGGAAGTGTTCATTGTAAAGGTGATGGGGAGAGGGAGGGGGACATATTGTGTTTGCTTTTCCCAATATGCCCATGGGGTTCAGGCCAAGAGGTATGGAGAGTCTGCTGTCTCCAAATAAGTATAATCCATTAATTCTTAAAAATGCAACCTGTTATTGTTATTCAGTTGCTCAGTCATGTCTGATGCTGCCACCCCATGGATTATAGTATGGAAGGCTTCCCTGTCCTTCACTATCTCCCAGAGTTTTCTCAGACTCATGTCCATTGAGTCAGTGATGCCATCTAATCATCTGATGTCACCTCCTTCTCCTCCTGCCCTCAGTCTTTCCCAACATCAAGGTTATTTCCAATGAGTCAGCTGTTTGCATTGGGTGGCCAAAGTATTGGAGTTTCAGCTTCAGTATCAGTCCTTCCAATGAGTATTCAGAGTTTATTTCCTTTTAAGATTGACCAGTTTGATCTCTTTGTGGTCCAAGGGACTCTCAAGAGTCTTCTTCAGCAGCACAGTTTCAAAAGCATCAATTCTTCTTGCTCAGTCTCCTTTATGGTTCAACTTTCACATCCATGCATGATTACTGGAAAAACATAGTGGGAACATTCTTCACGTGTACAGCATGACCAGTGTCATTTGCCATGTCCTACAGGGACTAGTCAAAGAAAGACTCCGGTAATGGGTGGGTGATTCCCCAGATGTGGATCTTTAAGATCACCGAGAAGTGCTGTGGGTCTGTGCACACGAGAGTGAAAGCCTAGTAGGTGCCCAGTGAGGCTCCAGCTTGCCAAGCATCAATCCTTCCTGTCTCACGACTTGCTCTGCCTCCTCCTGGCTCTGGAGGGAGCCAGTGTTCTCCAACTTCCTCTTTGTTCTGTTGCCTTTGGGAGAAGACAGGAGATAGAGCTGCTGGGAGGGGTTAAGTTGACAGGTTTTTGCCTTTTATTTCCAAAGATCGGGCACAGGACCTGACCTGAGACACAGCTATGGTGTACCACAGAGAGCCCTGCACTGGACGCCAGGACAGAACAGTAGAGTCTGCAGGGCGGAAACAGAGTGAGACACAGCCACCATTCTGAAAACAACAGTGGCTTCCACCTTTTCCTCAAGTGCACACGGAACATTCTCCAGGATAGATCATATCCGGGGCCATAAATCTAGCCTTGGTAAATTTAAAAGTATTGAAATCATTTCAAGGATCTTTTCTGATCAAAATGCGGTAAGATTAGATATCAACTACAGGAAAAAAATGATATGGAGGCTAAACAACATGCTTCTAAATAACCAACAGATCACAGAAGAAGTAAAAAAGGAAATCAAAATATGCATAGAAACAAATGATAATGAAAATACAACAACTATAAACCTGTGGGATTTAGTAAAAGCAGTGCAAGTGGGACGTTTATAGCAATACAAGCCTACCTCAAGAAATGAGAGAAACATCAAATCAACAACCTAACTTTACACCTAAAGTTCCTAGAGCTTCCTAGACTTTACACCTAGGGCTTCCCTAGGGGCTCAGATGGCAAAGCGTCTGCCTGCAATGCGGAAGACCAGGGTTCAATTCCTGGGTCAGGAAGATCCCCTGGAGAAGGAAATGGCAATCCACTCCAGCACTCTTGCCTGGAAAATTCCATGGACAGAGAGCCTGATAGGCTACAGTCCTTGGGGTCACAAAGAGTCAGACATGACTGAGTGACTTCACTCACACCTAAAGTAACTAGAAAAAAAAAACAGCAATAAAAAAGAAAACCCTAAAGTTAACAGAAGGAAAGAAATCATAAAAATCAGCAGAAATAAGTGAAAAAGAAACAAAGGAGACTGTAGCAAAGATCAACAGAAGTAAAAGCTGGTTCTTTGAGCAGATAAACAAAATAGACAAACTGTTAGCCAGACTCATCAAGAAAAAAAGGGAGAAGACTCAATCAATAAAATTAGAAATGAAAATGGAGAAATCACAACAGACAACACAGAAATACAAAAGATTATAAGAGACTACTATGAGCAACTATATGCCAATAAAATGGACAACTTGGAAGAAATGGACAAATTCTTAGAAAGGTATAACCTTCCAAAACCAAACCAGGAAGAAATAGAAAATCTGAGCAGATAATTCACAAGCACAGAAATTGAAACTGTAATAAAAAGATCTTCCAACACACAAAATGCCAGGACTAGATGGCCTCACAGGTGAATTTTATCAAAAATTTAGATAAGAGCTAACACCTATCCTACTCAAACTCTTCCAGAAAATTGCAGAGGAAGGTAAACTCCCAAACTCATTCTGAGTCCACCATCACTTTGATACCAAAACCAGGCAAAGATGCCACAAAAAAAGAAAACTACAGGCCAATATCACTAATAAACATAGATGCAAAAATCCTCAACAAAATTCTGGCAAACAGAATCCAATAATATATTAAAAACAGCATACATAAATAACCAAGTGGGCTTTATTCCAGGGGATGGAAGGATTCTTCAGTATTTGCAAATCAATCCATGTGATACACCATATTAACAAATTGAAAGATAAAAACCATATGATTATCTCAATAGATGCAGAGAAATCCTTTGGCAAAATTCAATACCCATTTATGATAAAAAAAAGAAAACTCTCCAGAAAGTAGGCATAGAAGGAACATACTTCAACATAATAAAAGCCATATATGACAAATCCATAGCAGACATTGTACTCAATGGCAAAAAATTGAAAGCATTTGCTCTTAAATCAGGAACAAGACAAGGGTGACCACTCTCACCACTACTATTCAACATAGTTTTGGAAGTCCTAGCCACAGCAGTAAGAGAAGAGAAAAAAAAATAAAGGGAATCCAAATTGGAAAAGAAAAATTAAAACTCTCACTGTTTGCAGATGACATGATCCTCTACATGGAAAACCCTAAAGATACCACCAGAAAATTAGTAGAGCTAATCAATGAATATAGTAAAGTTGCAGGATATAAAATGAATACACAGAAATCCCTTGCATTCCTATACAGTAACAATGAGAAAACAGTAAGAGAAATTAAGAAAACAATCTCATTCACCATTGCAACAGAAAAGAATAAAATACTTAGGAATAGATTTACTTAGAGAAAAAAAAGTGAAAGTGAAGTCGCTCAGTCGTGTCCGACTCTTTGTGACTGCATGGACTGTAGCCCACAAAGCTCCTCTGTCCATGGGATCCTCCAGGCAAGAATACTGGAGTGGGTTGCCATTTTCTTCTCCAGGGGATCTTCCTGACCCAAGGATTGAACCCAGGTCTCCCACATTGCAGGCATACACTTTAACCTCTGCACCACCAGGGACACCCCAGAGAAACAAAAGACCTATATATAGAAAGCTGTAAAACACTGATAAAAGAAATCAAAGAAAAGTGAGCCCTCTTACACTGTTGGTGGGAATGCAAACTGGTACAGCCACTGTGGAGAACAGTGTGCCAGTTCCTCGAAAAACTGGGGCTAGAACTGCCATACAACCCAGCAATCTCACTGCTGGGCATATACACTGAGGAAAACAGAATTGGAAGAGACACGTGTACCCCAATATTCATTGCAGCACTGTTTACAATAGCTAGGACGTGAAACAACCTAGATGTTCATCAGCAGATGGGCGGATAAGGAAGTTGTGGTACACATACGCAATGGACTGTCACTCACCTATAAACAGGAACACATTTGAGTCCGTTCTAATGAGGTAGATGAAACTGGAGTCTATTATACAGAGTGAAGTAAGTCAGAAAGAGAAACACAAATACTGTATATTAACACACATATATATATAATTTAGAAAGACGGTAATGATTCTATATACAAGGCAGCAAATGAGACACAGATGTAAAGAACAGACTTCTGGGCTCTGTGGGAAAAGGCAAGAGTGGGATGATTTGAGAGAAAAGCATTAAAGCATGTATATTACCATATGTAAAACAGATGACCAGTGCAAGTTTGATGCATGAAGCAGGACAGTCAAAGCCGGTGCCCTGGGACAACCCTGAGGGGTGGGATGGG